>SZWC01025741.1:1553-34144 GCA_023375785.1 Penium margaritaceum
ATCTAAGGCCAGATTGTGTAATTAGAATGAGGAATGAGCCTGGTACATATAGTCCTAGGCCTGGCTTCTAAGGTGTGTGGGTAGTGGCACTTTTGGGGTGGTCACTCCACACCACCTCACCAGTCCGCCAAATGGCGCATCCATTGACCGCCAAGTGGCGCACTCTCCTCATGCATGGAGAAATGTCTAAGAAACTTCCCCTATGCTAGAAAGGTAAAAAACCTTCTGCGCACATCAAGACTCGATCGTAGGACCTGTTGTTCCTAAGTCCAAGATGTTATCCGTTGCGCTACACTTCTGGTGTCTCGCTTGGACTTGCACCACGAACAAGGTTTGGGGGACTTACTCCAAGGGAGCAGTGCATGCCCAACCTGTCCGTCAAGCCATAGCAGTGGCCATGGGGCATAGAAGAACAACAGGTTCAACTTCAGGGCGGGCTGGACCAAAGGAACAACAGCAGAGCACAGATGAAGCATCAGCAATGCCATGCCGTAACATGCGACAAAGAAAACAAGCATTACAGTACAACGCTGGCATCGGAAGTTGGACGGGACTGAGCTGGTCTTGTTTGGTGTAGGGAGAGCCGCTCACTGTGGTAGATGCACTAACAAGGCCCGATGCCGCCAAGTGGGAGGAGGCGGTGGACAGTGAGCTCGCATCCATCAAAGAAAATGGTACATGGCAGCTGGTGGACAGACCCGCTAACGCTCATGTGGTGGGCTAAAAGCGGGTGTTTAAGCTAAAGCAGAAGCAGGACGGGATCATCGACAAGTACAAGGCGAGAGTCGTGGTGAAAGGATTCTCTCAACATGCAGGGTCTGAGTACGACGAGACCTTCGCACCGGTCGTCACGTTTGCCTCCATCAGGTCCCTGGTGGCTGTTGCTACCGCCAAAGACCCATAGATACACTAGATGGATGTCAAAAAGGCTTTCCTTTATGGGACGTTGGACAAAGAGGTGCTTATAAAAGTGCCGGAGGGGTTGGATGCACCCGCAGGGAAGGTGTGTCAGCTGGTGAAGGCGTTGTACGGACTGAAACAGGCCCCACGGATCTGGTACAAAGAGATGGACAACTTCATGGCTGAGATCTCCTTCGTGCACTACAAGAATAACCCCATTGTCTATGTGCAGGAGGACGAACGTGGCATGCTGCTTGTGGCATTGTACGTGGACGATCTAATAATGTGGTCTTCCTTGCAGGAGGCCCTTACCGACTTCAAGAAAAACCTGGGTAGCAGGTTCAAGATGAAGGACATGGGTCCTCTTGAGTACTACCTCGGGATCACCGTCCACCGCAACCACAAAGCAGGAAATATCGAGCTCAACCAGACCAGGTACATCATGGACGTCTTGAAGCGCTACAACATGGATGACTGCAGACCCATGAGCACCCCCATGGCCTCCGACTGCAAGCTCTCATCCTCCATGTCACCAAGCAACGAGGCAAAGTGGCGGAAGATGCAAAACATCCCATACTAGTGCGCTGTCGGGAGCCTCATGTATGGGATGGTGGGGACACGACCTGGCATCACTTACACAGTGGGTCAGGTGAGAAGGTTTGTGGCCATGCAAGTGATTGCCTAGGAACTGATCAGTGTGGAACCGTAATCCTGAGGGTGATATCTTGTCCTTGCTGAAATGCTAGGAGCGGACGGCAAGTGCCATTGTGTTGGCCCTGTTTTCTAGTCGGTTTGGCTCAGGCCGGTTGACACTTAAGTGGCCATGCAACTACCCACATGTTTTAAGAGCAACCTATTAACTTCAAGTAATGGACCCATGGAGGCGGCAAAGAAGGGCTTCCTCAATGCTACTCAAGATGCTCACGTCATTCAGTGTAGTGTGCATTCACATTCCTTCAGTTCCACTTCAATCCTTGTTCTATTAGCTACTCAGGATTCTACCTTTCCAAGGCTCATCCTCTGACAATGCAAGAAGATTACTTAAGAAGCACCTCCAGAAAAGGCACATTCCTCTTCAAGTACATGCAAGTAGCCTTGCGAGTAATGTGCAAGTCCATCTCTCATAAACCATCTCAGGGCATGTAGGATGGGTGTCCCGCGTATCCACAAGACCATTTCTAAAAGTTGTTTACATACCACGGACAATGGCTCTCCTTTCTAGTTTTCGGTCCAAATTCACCCATTCGCATTCCATATATTTTGACATGGTATCAGAGCATGGCAACCATGTTCAAAGACAAGAAAGGATCGTCAAAGGACACAACCTGCGAGACAAGAGGGATGACTCCTAAAAAATGGACATGGTTGTTCAAATTCAATAGATTCAATGACTGGCTTACAAAGATATCTCACTACAACAGATTGTTGAGGTCTTTGCACTCGTGACGTTTTTTTTACGGTTACTCGATTATCCCTGCCTGAAGTTTTAGGTTGACATTCTCCATTTACAGAACAATTTCACGTGTCATGTGCCCTGGGCAGTCTTGTATGACTGATCATCCACAACGGTAGCTGTCGGGGCTATAAAATCAACCAGTTTTACAATAGCATTTGCAACATTAATAAATACTCGGACGCGTTGTCCCCTCTGGTTGGGCTGCCAGGGACCCGGCTGCAGTGTCGCTGCCCCGGCCTTGACGCAAACGCGTGCGGCGGTGTGCCGACCGTCCCTCGTAGTATGCTCCAAGCGGCACCGCGTCCTCGCATGTGTAGTGGAGGGGACAAGTCGCTGGCCTGCTTCCGGGGTCATTGCTACTGCCGCAACTATACCCGGGGGTGCGGCTGTCACACTTTTGGTCTTGTAGCACTGGATGCTCTGGAAACATCAGCTGAATGCCTGCGAGCTTGACTGCCGGTTGGGACTGGTGAAAATGTTGTCATATGAGTGGCTGCAAATGGTGTCGTTGCCATTGCAAAATTGTGAGCAGCAAAACCCAAGAATATTATGGCAGTTGTAGAGGCGTTAGGGGCGGGTGCAATGGTGAATGTTGCTTAGGCAGTGCTACGGCCAAAGTAGCTGAAGATATAGTCGCTGTTGTTGCACCTGTCCATATGGTATGGGGTGGTACTGCGGCTACTGTCACGCTCTAGCAGCTCCAATGTATTGACAAAGCAGTGGTCGAGACTCCAAGTTCCTGACATGTTGAGGTGGTGGACGTGATAGGGCCCGCGGGGATCGGTTGAGAGCAAGGAGCGGGAATAGTAAAGAGTTCGCAAGCAGAGCTGAGGAGCGTAGATGCCAGGAGCATTGCTGACGTGCAACACTTGCAGATGTGCGACGGGATAAGCAGCGGCGGTGGCGGCTGCGGTGGCAGCGAGGGATCCACGACAAGGATCTTGTGTTTTAGGCTTCCCTCCCAACCTTGGTGTGATAATAGTAGTGAGTCAAGATAAGTGGGAGAGAAATGAGACACATGTAGGTCACCATGAGACTCACAGCACCATGGCGTGAGAAGTTCATGCAACATTACATGCAAAGATTAGCAAGCAACAACAAGAGTACAAGTCACCTGTCAGAGAGGTGACCCAAGCCGGATCGAGCAACAAGCAGTGAGCTCGCTCACGCTCGCTACCCTCAAAAGTGGTGGTTCTGAACCACCACTCACTGAATTTGGGAATAACCCTGTCCAATGTATTGCTGGCGAAGCACCCGGCAAGAACCAGGTTTGGGTGAGCACAAGGTGTATGTGGTGGCAGATTGCCAGCTTAAGCACGCAAGGGTCGCTCACGCTAGAGCCATGGCGACGGGAGCGGCAAGGAGTAAGAAAAAACTTGAAGTTAAAGATTAGAGACAACAAGTGTGACTTGAGTCATGGGCTAGTGAGTTCTTAGCAACCGGTTGACTGGGCCACCCACTTGAGTGGCTTGAAGTGGGGCCCGGCCGCCACCCCGGGGTCAAACCGAACTGGTCGGCATAAAGCCGGCGTGGTTTCTCACACTTCGGAGCGGCCGAGAGTGTGGCCCCTAAGGATCAGCAACCCAGTGCTCTAAGCTACAAAACCAGCAAAGCATGCACATCAATCATGTAGAGAACCACATCGACCACGAGCGTATGTGGGTGCATGCATCTCCCAAGTACTTTTCTCATGTGAAAGCTACTCACCACACACTGTCAGCATCAGACATACTCTCAGTTAAGACTAAGCATGACTGAGCTCGCACCAATCTTGCACCCGGCTGCGAATGATGCAGGGCCCACAACATGTGCGCCTTGAGCTTCATGTCAGCTTAGTCTCCTACAGTGATGATGGGCGTGAGTGGATGGAGTCAAGAGGTCACCTGCGTGTCTGAAAGAGACAACCAACACAAGGCTTAGCCTCTGGCAAGAATGAAAACAAGCAAGATGTAACATATGTGGCCAACACACAAGAGCATGCAAGTCTGGTGAAGCCCGTTAGCCCCTTGGCCTAGAGAAGATGTGTGGAAGCTTCCTAGAAACACAGCTACTCACGAGGCGTCAGTGCCTAGTCAGACGGTGACGACAGTCACTGGTCATACACACAACGGCAAGAGTCTGGCTAGGAGACACAAGTCAAAGTATCATAATTGCTTCAATAGAATTTGCAGAGAGACATGACAAATGACAGGTCCATGGCACAAATACCTGCCGTGACGCACGTCGGGTGTCGCACGCGACAATGCTAGGTCTGTCCTAAAACCGGCCCAGAACCACTGTTTTTGCCGTAACTCGGCGTAGACAAGTCAGAACGCTGTGCCGTCTGAACCCAAACGTGCAAAATCTCATGCCAGATGCTACGACTGGTCACATGCATGCATCCAGCATCAAATTGTGGAAACACAATACAAAAACATGCAAATCGGGCCCACGGCCAGTCCACCGATAAACTCCTACGTGTTGTAGAAAATCTGCAGAAGGTCCAAGACATCATCCAGGGCTCTTGGGCGGTCGTCGGTCATCTCCGAGCAGGTGGTCCACCACCAGACAACGCACCAGTGCCACCTGTGTCCGGATCAGGGATCTACACGGGCATGGACACGGCCGAGTGGTTACAATAAATCGTACTGGTCAACAGCAATGTCACAAATTACAACACTTTCCCATTACTCGATGATACGCATGTCCATACGCATGCATCACTTAAATGAGTGCAACAACGAGTGCAGAAACAGTTGTGACACAGACAAAGACACATCTCATACTCAACCACTCTCAGACAAGGGACAAAGCCCAACAAAACGAATGACCACCAGAAACGTCCTGCAAGCCAGTGCCTTTGGGAAGAAATCAACACGCTGCATGTCACTGCCGACCCATATGACGGAGATTACGTTTCGCTCCACCAGATCATGCATGAAATGATGCTTAACCGCAATGTGCTTCATGCGAGCATGAAAAACACTAGAGTTCTCCGCAATGGCAAGAGCACTCTGGATGTCGCAACGAAGCACGATGATGGACACTGATTGACCCAACTCAAGGAACTGGCGCTACAACCCCACTTCCTTAGTATCCCCTGCACCCATAGCAACATACTCTGCCTCCGACGAGCTACGTGCAATGGAGCACTGCTTCCCGTTGCGCCAAGACACAGCGGTACCACCGAGTAGGAACACATAGCCGATGCGATTGCGTCCATCTGGACTCCAAGCCTAGTCGCTGTCGGTGTAGCCGTCAAGAACCACCGAACACTGCCGACGAAAGCAGAGTCTAAGGTATGGTGTGGAGACCACGTACCACACCACTCGCATAGCTGCATGAAGGGCTCTAGCACTTGGAGCCTGTAAAAACTGTACAAGGAGGTTGACGACAAAAGCAATGTCGGGGTGTGTGGTAGTGGCCAGGTACATCAGAGATCCGTTGAGACGGAGGTACAATGTCATATCCACTGTCTCCCCTAGCTGTGTAGGATTTTCCACCTTTAGGGGATCCTACACGTCAGGTGGAAGAGGTGTGGAGGCTGTGGGCACTGCACCAAGGAGGTCACTGAAGCGCCCCCCTACAATATATTCGTATGTGGCCTGATGCACTAGAAGTGTTTGACGTATGCAGTCTTGCACAATTTCTGTACCAAGAAACACCACTACAAGACCAAGATCCTTCATCATATAGGTAATCTGGAGGACCGCCTTGGCCTCCTTCACGGCCTCCATGGAGGGAGACGCGATCAGAAGGTCGTCATCATAGACCAAGATGTCGATTAACCGCTCAGGCGACTGTTGGATAAAGAGAGAGGGATTTGCCTCGCTATGTACATCTCCGGCACGAGCAGGGTGCCTGTAATCTCCTGGTTCCAGAACCGAGGAGATTGCTTGAGTCCGTACAAGGACTTGCGCAAAAGCCAGATCTTGTCACTGTCCTCAAAGCCTGGTGGTTGGGCCACGCGAATCTCCTTATCCAGAGAGCCATGGAGGAACACATTGTTGAAGTCCATCTGGTGCAATTCCCATTCATGCTCAGCCACCACGCCAAAGAGAGCGTGAGCTGAGGTCATGCGGTTGAGAGGGGAAAAGGTGTCAGTGTAATCGATGCACTCGATCTAGGACTAACCCGTGACGACCAAGCGCTCCTTGTGGCATTCTAGTAAGCCATCTGGCTTCAATTTATTGTGAAAGACCCACTTGACCTAAATAGCCTTCCTCCCAGGTGGAATGTCGACTAGTCCATAAACTCCATGCTCTCAGATGGCACAAAGCTCATCCTCGTAGGAAGCATGCCAGGCGTCTGCATCCTCTGATGAGAGAGCTTCCCTTAGTGTGCCCGGATCAGGCACCGTTGAGGGAGAGCTCTAAGTGGCGAGTGCACACGCCTCAGAGCTGGGCCTGATAACCACAAGGTCACCTATTACATCACAAGCGATACAAAACTCGCGAGTGACCAGATTGTGCCCTACAAGGCACACTGGATGTATCTCTGTGTGATTTGTGCGGACACTCAGGCCTAGGGCCTTTGTGCCGGGATCACCACTCGCAACACTGCAAGTGGAGCGCCTAGGTGCGGGACCCCACACTCGCTGGACTCTGGAGACCAATGTTCGAAGACAACCACCGGGCTCTCGCGAGTAACCAAGGCTCGAGGGGCTCACCTCAGGCTCAGAGACAGGGACGACCACATCTGGTGAGGATTGAGGTCAAAGGGCAGGTGATGTAGTGTAAGGAGGTGCTAGTAAAATGACAAGAGACATAAGGATGGGTGTGGCAGAAGGAGCAGGAGTAGAGGTAGTATCATGCATAGAGGTATGGGTACTTGTGGGGTGCGAGGAAATAGAGGTAGAAACATGCTGGGCTAGAGCGGTCTCTGGGCTGACAGCTATGATCGCCAGGTCATCAAGAGTTGGAGACAGAGAAGTGGAGGGGGCTTGAGGAGACACATCAGCCGGACAAGAGGTGCTCGTAGGTCCAGACTCCCCCATTTGTCGAGAAGCCTCACATATAGGAACATGCGTGATGGTCATCGACATGATATAGGTCAGGTCACAACATGTGAGAGACTCAATGAAGAGCACGTCTCGGGACTCAACATTGCGATGACGGGCGGGGTCCCAAAAACGCCAGGCCTTCGATCGCGGGGAGATGTCCACGAAGGCACACAAGCGACCCCACGAGGAGAACTTGGATCCCTGCTAGTCCTCGGTGGACACAGAAGCCATGGATCCCCAGCTCATATGGCGTAACGTGGTGTGGAAGAGGACTGTGTGGGAGGCGGTTCTAGAGCCATGTCATGTAGGCGAATCCTTCAAATGCGAAGGACTCTCGGAGACCACACTTTGACCGCATAGCACAAACCACATCCTCCATTATGCGATTCTAGCGCTTAGAGACACTGTTTTGCTGAGGAGTAGCAGGAGCGGAGACCTGGTGAAAAACCCTGTGCTTGGCAAAAAAACTGTCCATCTCGCCAAGAAACTCGCCGTTGCGATCCGAGCGGAATGTATGCAATGTGTGGCGGGACTGACACTCAGCCATCACTAGCCAGAGGTGAACCGTGAAAGCGGCGTCACTCTTCTGGTGCAAGCTGTGGACCCACAACATTCGGGTGAATTCATTAGTCAGGTTCAAGATGTATCAGTCCCAATCAGACAAAGACTCGACAGGGAGACGACCGAGAAGGTCCGAATGGAGCACCTCGAGGGGGCAAAGAGCTTAAGAACAGGAGTCAGGGTAGGTACAACAATGTTTCTTACCCTTAGTGCAGAACAAATAATCGGTCTTGGGCGGCTTCTTGCAAGAGGCCGTGTCAAGACCGAGTGCGGGCTGTGTTTGAATGAGCTTCAGCACAGTGTTGGAGGCTACATGATACAGGCGATGATGTAGCAGTCGATGTTGTTCAATAGAGAGAACACCTGTGACAAACACACAAGCAGGAGGGGAAGGGGAGAAAGGAGAAGAAGAAATCCGAGGGACACGATATAGATAATACACAACGGAGGCATGAAGAACAGTGGTACGAGTATGAATAGCGGCCACAGTCTCGGAGTCTGTAGTGTGCTCCAGAGAGAGTCCCATCAGTGTGCAGACATGCATAGAAAGCAAGATGAGGTCAATGTTAGGCACAAAAAGCACCTCAGAAAGATACAAGGGGTCGGACGGACCATCAAAGCATACAACCCAACACCCTGGACCGGCAATGAGTGACCAGAGCCTGTTAAAATGGAGTGAACAGACACAAGAGGACCAAAGACAACGAAGTCACTACAACGACAGGTCATGTGGTGAGTGGCACCAAAATCGATGATCCAAGTGCCACCAAGATCACGATTGGAGGATGTCACTGTGCAATGGGCAATGGAACACTTGGCCTTAGACGGGCGCTAAGGAAGAGGTAAGGAGGAACGACAAAGGGCACAAAGGTGAGACTCATGAATCTAATCGGTACTATGAGGCCCATCATAATCACATGCCAATTGTGCCCCCCACACGAGTCATGACGAGCTACGAGAACAGAAAAAAACAGTTTGTGAACCATCCGCCTGTGACGATACACTCACACCTCCCTTAAAACAGAGTGTTAGAAGGTGACGGAGCTTGGTGATAGTGCGGTCACGTGGGTCTGGGTCGCCACTGCTCGCCGGTGGGGAAGCAGGAACTGCTGCGGTCATGGTCGCCACGCGACCAGAGGTTGTGCTACCCGATGCAGACCACTGTGCGTGTGTAGCCTGAAAACCACAAGTGATCCACGCCCAGTCGAGCGGCTACTGGCACTCAGTGTAGCGATTAGCGGCTCCATAGTTGTAGCAATGAATAGTACGTCCACTGCTATGGCTGCCTCACGGGTAGATGTCACCTGGAGGAAAAGCTGATGCGCCTAAGGAAGAAGCTGAAGGGAGGTGGATAATGGCTCAAGCATGGCGTCACTACACCTTGAGAAGATGTCCACGTGCTCAAGACAAACTCCGAGCATGAGCGTGCGGAGCGTCCACAGCTGTGTACCTCCTAATGTCCCAAGCTACGTGTAGATGCACATGGCCCACCGCCAGTAATTGGCTATGGGCGGCAGGTCCATGACGAAGGGAGTGAAAGGAGGGAATGTGAGTTTCGGGGGTGGTGTGCGTCTATGTAGCTAGCAGGGAAAATGCCAGGTCCCTTCCCCAACGTAGATCAGCACCCGCGTCGACATGGAAAATGGACAAAAGTCCACGACTGTCTCGCGCGGCATGGTGTAAAGGAGTTCGCGCATCACCTTGGCCACTGTTAGCACCTGAGCACGATCAGTAACCTGGTACGGAGTGTGATAATAGAGCCATACCCCCTTTGAAATGACCCAGACCTGGAAAAGAATCTCCTAGCAGTCAAAGCCGTCCTCACTGACATATCGTGGAGGCGGTGTCTCTAAGTCCTTGGGTTGCTGCTCCGTAGGGAGAGCAACCACTGGCTGAGAAGGACTAGGGATGGGGAAGGCAACAGGATGAGGATGAGAAACTACTAGGAAGCTTCCTAACCTTGCCGCTGTTGATGTGGCAACACTGTCAAGTCAGCTGGCGCAGTAGTAAGCAAGTAGGTGCAAGAAATAGCAAGGGTCAGGCTAGGGAGACGCGCAAAGTCTCATAAGCTCAAATAGCTTAGTAATGCAGAGATAAATGACAACAGACAAGCACACAACATAAATAGCTGCCGCGGCGTACGGCGGGTGACACACTCGACAGTGTCAGTTTGTCCTAAAACTGGCCCAAAACCGCTGTTTTTACCGTAACTTTGCGCACAGGTATCTAGACGCAACAGTGTCTAAACCTAGAGATACAGAATCTTGAGCAGGAGGCTACGAGTGGTCACAAGCATAAGTACGGTATAAATCCGTGGACAGATAATGCAAAACATGCAAATTGGGCTCAAGAGCCAGTCCAACGAGAAAACTCTTGCGTCTGTAGAAAAACCGCAAAGTACCCTGGCAAGCACCCAGGATGTCATAGCAAGTATTTGGCAGCTACAGGTGGGTAGAGCTACCACTCGTCGATGCTCCGACGCTAGTTGCGTCCGCATCAAGGATCTGCACAAGCATGGACACCACCGAGCGGTCACATTAAGCTGTACAAACGGAGAAAGACGGCTCACATCACAACACTCCCCCATGACCCGATGGTACGCATGTCCATACACGTGCAAACTGACACAAATGCAGAACAAGATACTCAACAGTCCATGCTCACACACCCCATGCTCAGCCACTCTCAGGCAAGGGGCGAAGTGCGACAGAACGAATGGCCACCTTGAACTTTCCGCGTGTAAGTGCCTTGGTCAAGAAGTTAGCCAGCTGCATGTCCATGCCGACCAAGATGATGGAGATCACCTGTCTCTCCACAAGACCATGCACAAAGTGATGCTCAACAACGATGTGCTTCGTGCGTACATGAAATACACCAAAGTTCCCTACAATGGAAAGAGCAGTCTTGGATGTCACAACGCAGAATGATGCAAGACACCAACTGACGCAACTTACGAAACAGACGCTATAGTCACACCGCCTCAGTAGCCCCAGCCCTCAGAGCAACATACTCAGCCTCTAATGAGATGCGTGCAATACAATCCTGCTTACCGCTGCGCCATGACACAGTGGTGCCACCAAGCAAGAACACATATCTTGCTCGACTGCGTCCATCAGGACTCCACGCCCAGTCACTGTCTATTTAGCCGTCGACTACCACTGAACACTCCTGTCGAAAGTAGAGTCCGAGGTATGGTGTGGACACCACATGATGCACCACTCGCATAGCCACGTGAAGGGCTCTCGCCTGAGGACACTGTGAAAAGTGCACGAGGAGGTCAACGTCGAAGGCAATTTCGGGTCATGTGGTGGTGGCGAAGTACATCAAAGAGCCAATCAGGCGCAAGTACAAGGTCACGTCCACTGTCTCCCCGAGCTCTGCTGGATCATCCACCTTCAGAGCATCCTGTCCATCAGGTGTGATGGGGGTGGAGGCTGCGGGAACTGCACCAAGGAGGTCAGAAAAATGCTCCTCCATAATGCGGGCGTAACGTGCCTGATGCAACAAGAGTGTCTGTCGCTGACGATCACACACAATTTCTATCCTAGGAAACAAAGCTATAGGACAAAGGTCCTTCATCCTGTAGGCAGCCTTAAGGAATACCTTGGCCTCCTTCATGGCCTCCATCAAAGGAGACGCAATCAGGAGGTTGTCCATGTAGACAAGGATGGCGGTAAAGCTCTGAGCTGTCTCTTTGAGAAAGAGGGACGGGTCAGCATCACTCTGCACGTAACCGGCACGTGTGAGTGTGCCGGTGATCTCCAAGTTCCAACACCTGGGTGACTGTTTCAGGCCGTACAAGGCCTTGCGCAAGTGCCAGACATTGCCACTGACCTCGAATCTAGGTGGCTTAACCATGCGGATCTCCTCCTCTAAGGTGCCGTGGAGGAACACGTTCACATCCATCTGGTGCAGCTCTCACTCGTGGTGAGCAACAACCTCGAACAGAGCACGAGTGGTGGTCATGAGGCCAATGGGTACGAAGGTGTTAGTGAAATCTTCACCCTTAACCTACGAGAATCCCTTGGCCGTCAAGCACGCCTTGTAGCGATATAGTGTGCCATCAAGCTTCACCTTCTTGTGAAAGACCTACTTGGCTTGTACAGCCTTCCGCCCAGGCGAGAGGTCACCAAGCTCGTAGACTCCGTGCTCACGGATGGCTCTCAGCTCATCCTCACAAGCTGAACACCACAAGTGTGCATCCTGAGCTGAGAGTGCTTCCTTCAACGTTCCTGGATCAGGCGTCATCGAGGGAGAGCTCCAGGTGGCTGAGACACATGCCTCTGGACTTGGTCTAACCACGACAAGGTCGGCTGCGATATTGCAAACGACCGAGAACTCTCGGGAGACCAACTCGTGGCAGATAGGACATGCCGGATGTACCTTTGTGTAGTCCGCCTGGACACTCAGGCTAAGGGCCTTCGTGCCAGGCTCGCCACTCTCAATAGTATGAGTTGGGCATCTAAACGCTTAGTTAGCAGTTCGTTGAGCCCTAGAGGCCAGTGGTCGGAAACGACCGCTGGGCTCGTGGGAGTAGCCCGATGGAGAGGTGCTCATCTCAAGTTGCGGAGAAGACTGCTTAGCTATAGCCGCAGGTGAAAGAGGTGTAGGCACGGGAGTGGGTGTGATAGGGGAGACTAACGTTGGCTTAGGATCGGGTATGTCGGAGAGGATTGATGCTCGCACGGTATCAGGTGTGCCAAAAGGGTCTGACACCGGCACAGGATCGGGTGTGTCAGAGGGGACCGACGCTGGCACATGATCAGGTGTGCCAGAGGGGACTGATGAGGCTACTAGACACACAGCCACGATGGCAGGATCGTCAGCAACCAGAGACCTGACCGCAGGTGAGGGGCCCCGGAGGGACTCATCCGCAGGACTAGTCTCCTCTATTCTTTGGGAAGCCACACAGGTAGGGACGTGGTCGGTGGCCAGCGGCAGAATGTTGGACAAGTTGCGATAGGTGAGAGCCTCAAAGAAGAGAGAATCTCAAGACTCGATAATTTGATTGCGAGCAGGGCTCCAAAAGCGCAAGGCCCTTGACCGCGGGGAGATGCGGAGGAAGGTATACATGCGTCGGCGAGGTGAGACCTTGGACTCCCGCTGGTCCTCGGTGTACCAGATGCAAGCAAGAGACCCCCAAACGCGAGCGAGATGGAGATCAGCACGATGGCCAAACCACAACTCGTATGTCGTGACATGGTCTAGAAGTGGACCATGCGGTAAGCAGTTCTAGACCCACGTCATTTAAAGGAAGTCCTCAAAGGCAAAGGACTCTGGAAGACCGCACTCAGACCCCACAGTGTGAACCGCATCCTCCATGGTGCGGTTCCAACACTCAGACACACCGTTTTACTGTGGTGTAGCAGGGGCGGAAAGCAAGTGAAAGATACCGTGCTAAGCAAAGTAGGCATCCATCTCGCCTATGAACTCGCCACCACGATCCGAGCAAAACGTGTGTATGGTGTGACGAGACTGACGCTCAGCCATCACAAGCCATACGCAGAACGCCAGCACAGTTTCGCTGTTGAGGCAGAGGCTATGGACCCACCGCATCAGAGTGAAGTCATTGGTCTGGGTGAGAACATATTGACCCCGATGAGAGGGCAACTTGACTGGGAGAGGACCGAGAAGGTCCGAGTGGACCAACTCTAGTGGGTGCAGTGTCCAAGAGGAGGAGTCAGGGTAAGAGCAGCGATGCATCTTACCCTGGGCATAGTAAAGACAATCAGTCTTTGGCGGCTTCTCAAAGGAAGTCGGGTCAAGACCAAGGGCTAGCTGAGTTCGAATGAGCTCAGACATAGTGTCCGAGCTCACATGGCTGAGGCAATGATGCTATAAGCTCTAGTGCTTAGGGGAGAGAACACTTGTGACAAATACACGCGCAAAAGAGGGAGGGGGAGAAGCAGAGGGAATGCAACGAGGAACATGATAGAGGTCATCAACAACAGAGGCATGAAGCACGATGGCACGTGGATCAAGATCACTCAATGTTCCAGAGTCAGCAGAGTGCTCAATAGTGAGGCCCATCCTCATGCATGCACGAACAGAGAGCAGGATGAGCTCAAGAGTAGGGACAAAGAGCACATCCAAAATGTATAAGGACCCAGACGGACCATCAAACTGCACAGCCCCAACTCCCTACACAGGCAACGACTGACCAGACCTTGTGCGAGCGGACCGAACAGACGCAACGGGACCCGGAACCATGAAGTCACTCCGACGACATGTCATGTTATGGGTGGCACCAGAGTCAATGATCAAGGTGCCACTCGGCTCACGACCATTCGTCGACACTGAGCAACATGCCAGAGAACACTCTGCCTCTGTTGGACGCTCAGTAGAGGACTCAGGACAATGACAAACAGCACGGATCTGTGACTCGTCAAGCCAATCGATACTGTCATATCCATCCTCATCGCAAGCCAACTTAGCGCAACCACAAGCATCATCACGGGAAACAAACACAGTATGACAAGCTATTGCAGGACCACTCGGCTGTGACAACACACTTGCACCACCCTGATTACAAAGCGCCAGCAGCTGATGAAGCTCCATGATCGTGCGATCCCAAGGATCCATATCACTGCTGCTGCTTGATGAAATGGACGTGTCTGTGTAACCGTGGTCGCGGCGCGCCCTGGCCGTGTGTCACTCAAGAACATCCGCTGCATTTGTGTCGCCTGAAGGCCGTTCATGATCCGACTCCAGTCAAGGGGCTGCTCACACTCCGTGTAGTAGTGAGCGCCTCCAGAGTTGTAGCAGTGGACAGAACGTTGACTACCACTATGCACCGGCTGCTACTGCTGGTGTCCCTTCCCGCGTCGTTTCTTCCCCTTCTTCCCCTGTACAACCGCTGCAACACACTGAGTGTGGCCTCTTGGGACAGAGGACGAGAAGGAGAAAGCGGTGGAGGTGGGACTAGTGAGCTAGGACAAAGGCGTATGAGGGGTTGCAATCACTGTTGCAACAAGTGGACTCTGCTGATGGGCGACATCAGCCTCATGAGCCGATGTGGCCTGGAGGAAGTAGCGATGGGCCCATAGAAGCAGCTGGAGTGACTCCAACAACTCAGAGAGAGCCACATGGTCAAAGCCTGTAAAGAGCTTCACATGGTGCAAATGCGCCCCCATCATGATGGTGTCCAGTGTCCACAACTACGTCCCACCACCGGTCCCAAGGCGCGTGTAAAGGCGCATCTCTCACCTCCATGAGTCAGCTGCAAGCTCTGTGGGACCCTGAGGGAGGGAGTGAAACTCATGTAGTCGGGCTGCCCTCATAGCATGGGTCTCCGTAGCCAGAAGAGCCAGGGCTAGCTCCCAGCCCTGACGCGGATCTGCTCCAGTCCTGGTCCCGGTCTCACCCAGAAAGGGGCGAAATTCGACCACAGTCTCCTGTGGCATGGCGTAGAGAAGACCACGCATCTCTCTTGCTGCTATCTGTACCTGGTGAGCGTCTCGAGTCTGGTACTGCCTGTGGTAGTAAGACCAGACGCACACAGAATCGGCCCACAGCTGAAACAAGGTCTCCCAGCAATCGAATACCTTGTCACTATCGTATCCGGGTGGAGGTGTCTCAAAGTCCTTTGGTTGCCACTCCGTGGGGAGGGCGACCTCAGGCTTGGGAGATGGTGGACGGGGTATAGGGAGACCACCAGTGAGAGAAACGCCACCAAGAGTGAACGCCGCTGAACTCCGTACTTGATCCTGGCGGCGAGAAGGTGGTGGGGTGAGAGGTTGTGACCCCAGACATAGCTCACGAATGCGCTCCTCAAGGACACGAATCTCGTCCTCGCATGTGTCAATATGTGATGAAGGGTGTTGAGGCCGCGGTGCTGTGTATGGTGTAGACTACTGGACAGATGGTGTAGCTCCAGTAGATCCTCCAGTTGGCTGTTGTGAGGCTCCCGAACGACCCCGTAGTAGCTCACTAATCTCATGCAACGTGTCGCTTTGCCGCTGCTCCTGCCAGCGTATCTCATCATGCATCCAAGGAAGCTCGTCGATCGTGAGTGACTGCGACCATGGGCTCATGATGCCCGAAGAGGAGGAAGAAGAGGGGTCTATGAGGCCTCTGCCTTTGTCATGCACTGGAGCCATCGAATTGCTCAGTATGGGGCCAAACGTCAAAGATGCTTCGAACAAGAAAATGGTGGTGTTTCTCGAAGAGTTGAAACGTCAAGTAAAAAATGACGTTTTGACCCCAAAATTGCTGATGTCAGCAGCACCAATCGTGACGTCAGCATTTTTAGCCATCACAAAAGCTAGCATTTTTTATGCTGGCATATTTTACGCCATTGGTTTTGCAGCTCTACTCGACCGTGCGCAGGTTTGTGCAACCCTGCGTAGCAGCGCTGAGCAATAGTGCTGCACAACAGCACTACTTGCTGCCGCTACTGTGGCCACCGCCAGTGCTGCTACACTGTTGCTGCTGCTTATGCCGTAGGTGCTACGCTGCTGTTGCTGCCCGCGGCTGCTGTAAGCTACTGCCACCACTGCCAGTGTTCACAGTCGCTGCCGCGAGCTGCTACGAGCTGATTTTCCCTCCCTTTTTTTGTAGACACAGCTGCTGCTGCTACTCAGTACTGCTGTTGCTGCTCGACGTGGCTGGTGGAGCTGGAAACTGCCGTAGTTCACCTGGTGTGGTGGTGGGAATTCTATGGTGATGTCGTTGCTTGAAACAGCTGCAACGAGGCCCAGGATACGGCGATGGCGATGACTCTCACTACTGTTGTCGGTGTTGCGTCTCTACAGTGTAGCTTAGCGAGAGAGATCTCGCTCCTCTGATACCATGAGAAACTGGTAGGAAGCTTCCTAACCTTACTGTTACTGACGTGGCGATATTGTCCAGTCAGCTGGCACACTAGCAAGCAAGCAGATGCAATAAACAGGAAGTGCCAGGCTAGCGAGACGTGCAAAGTTTCATAAGCTCCAGTAGCTTAGTAATGCAGAGAGAGATGACATCTGACAAGCACACAACATAAATAGCTGCTAAGGCGCACGACGGGTGACGCACGCGACAATGTCAGTTTGTCCTAAAACCGGCCCAAAACCACTCCTTTGGCCGTAACTCTGCGCACACGTATCCAAACGCAATAGCGTCTGAACCTAGAGATGAAGAATCTTGAGCTGGATGCTACGACTGGTCACACGCATAAGTCCTGCATCGATCGGTGGACAGTCAATACTAAACATGCAAATTGGGCTCAAGAGCCAGTCCACCAAGAAAACTATAACATCTGCAAAAACACCGCAAAGCAATCCGGCAAGCACCCAGGACGTTGTAGCAGCTGTGGGGTACCTATTGGTGGGTGGATCCACCACTCGTCGGTGCTCCGACACCAGTTGCGTCTGCATCAAGGATCTGCACGAGCATGGACACGATTGAGTGGTCACCATAAGCTGTACAAACAGACGGGGACGGCTCACATCACAACAAGCCATTGAGTAAGGGATGAGGCGAGGATTGGATGTCCGAGAAAAAGGAGCAAGGTGTTTGTGGGGGCCGAGAACTTGTCCAAATGTGGCATAGACGCTCGTGAGGCACACGAATCTCGCTCTCGCGAGCGTCATCCTCCATACGTGGCACGCCAAGGTCCTAATTCCAAGGATCAAGAGGTGGGGGGTCGTGTCGTGCTCCTGTCATCGGTGTAGATGCTGACTACTGTGCAGAAGGTATGACGACGCCGGCTCCCTCGGAGGTCTGCTGTCGGTCCGTGGATTGACCACGAAGAAGCTCAGTGAGCGTACGGATGGCGTTAGTCTGCTGTTGCTGTAGACGACTCATCTCATCCTACTTACTCTGCAGGTCTTCAATAGCCTGCGAGCGTGGGCTCATGACCCCTTAGGAGGAGGAAGAGGGATCTAGTGGTCCTTTGCCCTTGGCACCGGCCGGAGCCATGTCAGCGCTCAATATGAGCCGGGATGACAAATTGGTGAGATTGCAGAACCGTCAGCGTTTCTCGTAGACTTGAAACGCTGGAAAATTTTGACTTTCCGACCCAAAAAATTGACTAAGGCAAGTGTGGACGTCAGCAGGGGTTTGCTGATATCAGCACGGACCTGATGACATCAGCAAGGAAAATGCTGACATCGGCACAATTTTTTTGTGAACCCTCGCGGCTGTTGTCCCGCTGCGTAGGGACGGCTGCTCTGTGGCAGCCGCACAAAAGCTATGCGGAAGCTCCGCTGTTGCTTCCGCTCGGCTGTTGCTGCTACTGCGCCTGCGCCTACAGTAGCATCCGCACAGCTGCTTGCGCAGCTGTGGCAGCAGCTGCGTGCTGGTGCTGTGCTGCAACGCTGCTGCGCGTTGCAGCTGTTGCGCGCTGTTGATGCTACTGTTGCGCGCTGTTGCTTCTGCGCGCTACTACTTTACAACGATGCTGCTGCTGCTGGTGCTTGCTCCTGCTGCTGCTGCTCAATGCTACTGTTGTTGTGCACTGTTGCTTGCTGTTGCTGCTGCTGGTTGCTCGCTGTTCGCGGCTCGTTGTTTGTTGCATCTGCTGCTCGCTGCCACCTGTTGCAGCTGCCGCCTGCTACTGTTGTTGCTAGCGCCGATGCCAGCACCTGCTAGCGGCTGGCGTCTGCTATAGTTGCCGCCTGCTACTGTTGCTGCTAGCGGCTGCTGCTACTGCACTCTCACGTGCTGAAGGCGGGTGACGTCGGCGGTAGTCGGTTGACGTCGACAGGTCCCAGTGAATCGGCTACAGCGGTGACGCTCACTGCTCCTGCTCTGCTGTGTCTTTGTTGCGCAGCTCGGCGAGAACTGTCTCGCTGCTCTGATACTAAGAGAAGAAAATGGAAAATCTATGCAGCAGGTTGGGGCAGCAGCGTTGTTGATGCAGCGTGCGGGCTTCCACGCTCGTTGCTTAAGTCAGCTGCCCCCTCAGTCTGCTGCTCTAGAGTCTAAGTCTGGAAGCTCTAGGTTTGTTACTCAGAAACGCGCGCGCCAGAGTTAGCGCCAGAAAGCAGCTGAAAACTGATAGTAACTGATTAGGAATGAAGAATGAAAAACAATAAGAGACCCCTCCAAGTTCTAGGCCCCCCCCACTAGTGTAGAAGTTGTTACTCANTCTATGCAGCAGGTTGGGGCAGCAGCGTTGTTGATGCAGCGTGCGGGCTTCCACGCTCGTTGCTTAAGTCAGCTGCCCCCTCAGTCTGCTGCTCTAGAGTCTAAGTCTGGAAGCTCTAGGTTTGTTACTCAGAAACGCGCGCGCCAGAGTTAGCGCCAGAAAGCAGCTGAAAACTGATAGTAACTGATTAGGAATGAAGAATGAAAAACAATAAGAGACCCCTCCAAGTTCTAGGCCCCCCCCACTAGTGTAGAAGTTGTTACTCAACTATCCAGCCAATCAGAATATAGCTGTGGACCTATTTTCTGGCAGGCAGGGTTTTCTCGGTGAGCCCTGCCAGACGCCCGACAGCCCAAAATCCGGGCGTCGTCCGTTTTGCCTGAAAACTGGACCATACCATAACACCGACGATGCGAACGTAGTCGTGTGGACAGAATCATCTAAAAAAATAGTAGCAAAGAGTTATAGCTGCCCGAACCCAGGCAGTGCCTACGGTGGTCTGTGACGCCGAACAGGACCATGCAGCACGCAACACGGACCCTAGGCAAAGCATGACGACGCAGACGCGACGAGACGCGCTGGACGCATGCAGACAGCACTGTGCGGTGGCGGTGACCGCCGGCGGCACGACTGCCAAGGAGGCCTGCCGATGGATCTGAGCACATCGCCGGAGAGAGGAGGCTCCAGCGAACTGCGAGCAGACCTCCGCGTGTGTTGGCTCCAGCGGATGACGCTCCATCAGCGTCGAGTCTCGCCGTCAGTCATCTGCACGCCGATGTACACAAGCCGGGAGGACACAACAGATCACAATGAGGGATGCGCAAAAACCAACACTCCCCCATGAATCACAGGCGTAGTGTACATGGGCGGGCAGAGAAACGATCAACATCCAGACTCCCCCAAGGTACGCAGAGATGCAGGCAGAGACAAAGAGGACTCACGGACGGACGCCGACTGAACTCACAGCCTTCTTGAATGAGTCCCTCTTCAATGCCTTGCTTAAGAATTCAGCCAGCTGTCGTGCTGTCTCAACCCATACGATGTTGATGCTCCCGTCATGCAACAACGAACGTACATGTTGATACTCAACATTGATGTGTTTTGTGCGTGTGTGATGCACACCGTCATTGTCGGCGATGGCCATGGCACTCTCATTGTCACAATGCAATGTGATGGATGCGACAGACTGACGCAACTCGGACAGCAGATGGCGCAACCACACACTCTCACACGCGCCTGAGCCAAGGGCCACGTACTCAGCCTGAGCAGTGCTGCATGCAATGCACCCCTACTTGCCACTACGCCAAGACACAGCTGTGCCCTTGACCAGAAAAATACAGCCAGTGCGACTCTTACCGTCTGGACTGCCGGCCCAGTCACTGTCGGTGTAGCCCACTGCGACGATAGACGGCTGACGGTGGAACATGAGACCTCGCCGAGGGGTCGAGACGACATAGCGCAGTACTTGGATCGCGGCCTCAAAGTGGAGGTGACGCGGCTCTTGAGAGAACTGGGCCAGGAGGTTAACGGCGAACGCGATGTCTGGACGCGTCGTCGTCGCCAGGAACATCAGTGACCCGATGACCCGCAGATACGTGGTCACATCAACTGGCTCCCCCACAACAGCTGGGTCATGACTCTTCAACTTCACCTGGCCATCGGGTGACATGGGTGAGGATGCGCTAGGCACGAGGGGCAAGTCCTCGGCGAAGCGAGTGGACAGGGTCTGCACATAGGCAGCCTGGTGGACGTGCAGGATGCCCTGGGAGCGATCATGCTCGAGCTCCATGCCCAGGAAGACTCGGGCAGACCCGAGATCCTTCATCTGGTAGGCGGCGTGCAGTAGGTCCTTGACGTGCTGGATGGCTGCCGCGTCTGGCGACGCAATGAGGAGATCATCGACGTAGACCAGAACCGCGGCGAAGGTCTGACATCGCGGGCTGACGAATAGTGCGGGGTCAGCGGTGCTGCGCTGGAGGCCGCCACGGAGAAGCGTACTGCTGATCTCCTGGTTCCAGCACCGAGGCGACTGCTTCAGGCCATAGAGGGCCTTCCGCAACCGCCAAACTCTCCCAGTGGCGTCGTCAAAGCCTGGGGGCTGCGTCATGTAGAGCTCCTCACCCTCTAGTGAGCCATGGAGGAATGCGTTGCTCACGTCCATCTGATGCAGCTCCCACCCGTGCTGGGCAACCAGGCTGAACAGTGCCCGGCTAGTGGAGAACCGGCCAACTGGGGCGAAGATCTGGTCGTAATCGACCCCAGGGACCTGAACAAACCCCTTTGCTGTGAGACGGGCCTTGTACTTGTCCAAGGATCCGTCAGGCTTCCACTTACGTCGAAAGACCCACTTGGCACCAATGGCCTTCCGACCTGGAGGGAGGTCGACGAGGTCATACACGTGGTGCTGTTGGATAACAGCGAGCTCCTCGGCACAGGCAGCATCCCAATGTGCGGCCTCAGGGGAGGCTCAAGCCTCGCGTAGGGTGGAAGGGTCCTCTGGGCGCGCTGTGGACCGGACTGAGAGGGCGTGTGCATCACGAGCCCCAGGTGGGATGAGTGCGAGTGCAGCCATAACAGCATGCCGATGCTCGTGATGAAGCATGGCGTACCCCAATGCAGAGCCCGGGTGAAGTTCTGCGATGATGGCAGAAGTGGTCAGGCCGAGAGCCTTTGTGCCAAGGTCCCCACTCACGACCATGGGAGTGGAGGAGACACGTGGAGCCACAGGGGGTCGAGGCGCCATGGGACGGGGAGCGACGGTCTGCGCGCTCACTGTCGGCAGAGGTCGGAGGTTGCCGCATGGGCCACGTGTGTAGCGCGGTCGGGCAGAAGATGGTGCTGTGTCCGACGGGCCGACGGAGGCGGACGGGGCTACTGGTCTGGAGGAGCCAGCAGACGCCACAGGCGCTGTTGGGCCAGAGGGGCCAGCAGACACAGCTGGGGCTGCCGGCCCAGAGGGGCGAGCGGACGCGACTGGGGCTGTTGGCCCGGAGGGGCGAGCGGATGCGACTGGGGCTGCTGGCCTGGAGGGGCCAGCGGACGCGACTGGGGCCGTCGGCCCGGAGGGGCCATTGGAAGCGACTGGGGCTGCCGGCCCGGAGGGACCAGCGGACGCGACTGGGGCTGCCGGCCCGGAGGGGCCAGCGGACGCGACTGGGGCTGCCGGCCCGGAGGGGCCAGTGGACGCGACTGGGGCTGCCGGCCCGGAGGGGCCTGTAGACGCCACTGGGGCAGCTGGCCCGGAGGGGCCAGCGGACGCGACTGGGGCTGCCGGCCCGGAGGGGCCAGTGGACGCGACTGGGGCTGCCGGCCCGGAGGGGCCAGTAGACGCGACCGGGGCTACCGGCTCAGAGGGACGGAGTGATGTGTCACCCGGAAGCGACAGGACGGAGGACGGACTCACCACTCCCCCACGCGACGGGAGGGACACGGACGAGCCGGAGCGGATGAGGTCGCGGGGAAACATGTCCTAAAAAAAGAGGGCATCGCGGGACTCGACGATGTAGTGTCAGGATGGGTCCCAGAAGCGCCAGGCCTTGGACTGACGAGACACGCCGAGAAAGGTGCAGGGGCGTCCGCGGGGGGCAAACTTGCCACCCTGCTGTGGGGCGGGCAGCCACACAACGGCTACGCAGCCCCAGACGCGAGCCGGGCGGAGGTCAGCACGCCGAACGCACCAGTGCTGATAGGGCGTGGACTAGCGGGGAAGGGGACCGTGGGGAACCCGGTTCCAGACCCAGGTCATGTAGGCCATGGCCTCAAAGTAGAAGCCATCGGAGAGACCGGACTCGACCCGCATGGTGCAGACGGTGTCGGCCATGGTACGGTTCCACCGCTTGGAGACGCCGTTCTGGGCGGGTATGTAGGGCGCAGACGTCTCATGGCGGATACCGCAGGAGGCGAGAAAGGTCGTGGCCTCACCGAGGTACTCGCCACCGTGATCGGAGCGAAAGCGGCGAAGGGGGCGGCCACACTCGCGCTCCGCGAGGACAAGCCAGTCCTGAATGGTTCGGGCGACATCGCTCTTCTGCCGAAGGCAGAAGACCCAACGGTAGCGAGAGTAGTCGTCCGTCAGAGTGAGGACATAGCGGCCATGCTCACCGACGGACTCGGTGGGGAGAGGGCCCATGACGTCCGAGTGGACAAGGTCAAGGGGGGCGGACGCCCGTGAGGAAGAGAGGGGGTACGTGGACCGGTGCATCTTNCGAAGGGGGCGGCCACACTCGCGCTCCGCGAGGACAAGCCAGTCCTGAATGGTTCGGGCGACATCGCTCTTCTGCCGAAGGCAGAAGACCCAACGGTAGCGAGAGTAGTCGTCCGTCAGAGTGAGGACATAGCGGCCATGCTCACCGACGGACTCGGTGGGGAGAGGGCCCATGACGTCCGAGTGGACAGGGTCAAGGGGGGCGGACGCCCGTGAGGAAGATAGGGAGTACGTGGACTGGTGCATCTTCCCCTGAGCGCAGTCAATGCACTCAGTGGGGCACGGGAGAGGGAAAGTCTCCGGATCAAGGCCCTTGGCCGGCTGGGTGCGGAGCATGCTTTCTACTGCGGCAGAGTGGACGTGGCAAAGGCGGCAGTGCAAGAGGCGGGTGTGCTGAGGAGAAAGCGTGCTGGTAACGAACACATGACCGGTCGCAGCCGACGGGGAGGAGACGGGAGGGGAGTAAGAGAGGCGGGGAACGTGCCACAAGTTGCCACGGGCGGTGACATGCAGTACGACAAGACCCGACGGACGCAACGACACTGTGCCGACACCATGTGAGTGCACAACGTCCATGCTCATGCGGTCAAGGGCAGTCATGGACAGGAGGCTGAGCTCGAGACCAGGGACGAAGAGAACATCGGTTAGAAAGACGTCACCGGCCGGACCACGGAAACGAACGACGCCTATCCTACGGACAGGCAACACCTGTCCGGAGCCCGTCCGCACACCGGAGACATCGCCGACGGGACCAAGCATACTGAAGGCCTCGTGAGAGGCCGTCATGTGATGCGTGGCCCTGGAGTCGATGATCCAGGTCTCAGCAGGGTCCTGGACAGGGGTCGCCAGATCAGTCACGGTCACATGGCAGCAAGCGAGGGACGCGGACACGGTGGAAGGAGGCGTGAAACGAGACTGCCAGTCGTCAAGCCATGCAATGTCGTCAAGGAGTGGGGTGGATGAGATCACGGGAGACGACGAGACAGACGTGGAAACGGGACACGACCGCAGCTCAGTCTCAGTCATGCAGGGATAGGCCGGAGGGCAGGAGTTGACGCAACTCGCA
Organism: Penium margaritaceum; assembly: GCA_023375785.1. Classification (NCBI taxonomy): domain Eukaryota; kingdom Viridiplantae; phylum Streptophyta; class Zygnematophyceae; order Desmidiales; family Peniaceae; genus Penium; species Penium margaritaceum. Next base: position 25,793 of record SZWC01025741.1, read on the forward strand.
CTTCCCTGGAGAGGAGGGCGAGGGAGGCCAAGCTGGAGCGCGATGAACTGCTCCAGCTGACGCTCTCGGGATGACGGCCCAGGAGTGTAGACAGAATGCGGAGTGACAGCGCCGGAGCCCGGGTAGTAGGGGGACTGAACCGGCGAAGGAAGCGGAGGTGCCGACGGCTGAGGGTAGTATTGCTGCGGGTAGTACTGCTGCGGCGCGGGTGTCTACAGGACAGGCAGAGCTGTCGGAGTGGCAGAGGTGCTGGACGAGGTCAGAGTGGTAGGACCAGCAGCAGCGACGGCAGCAGAGGCGAGGCGGCGCTCCCGCTGGCGTCGCATGGTGGCGATGACGCGGGCCTCGTCCGTCGGGAGAGGGCACGTGTACCACCCGTGCCCAGGCTGGCCACAGTTGTGGCAGACCAAGCCACTACCGCTAGAACCGGTCGATGACTGCTACTGCTGCTGTTGCGATGGACCCTTGCCCTTCTTGTTCTGGCTTTTCTTCTTCTTCCCTGAGGGTGATGGGATAGCTGCGACGGGGGAGGCAACGGCCACGGAGGCAACGGCAGAGGCGGCGACGGCAGGGGATGCAAGGGCCTCCGCGCGATGGAGCTGGGACTCCTGGCGAGCTTCCTCAATGCGAAGGAAGAGCTCATATGCCCAGGGCATGAGAGTGCCCTGGGCCTCCATGGTGGTGAGTACGTCCTGAGGGTAGTGGACGAAGACGTTCGCGTATGCGCTGGTGGCGCCGCGCTTGATGGTGAGGAGCGCGGACAGAGGGGGCGGAGCCAATTTGCCGAGTCGATGGAGGATGTCCTCCGCCCGCTGCCAGTAGGCAGTGACCGTCTCGGCCTCCCCCATGTGTAGGGAGTTGAACTCCCGGAGCAGACGGCTGATCTTTGCGTCGCTGGACAGGCGATGGGGTCTGGTGAGGACGTCCCATGCGGCTGCCGGGTCTGGGATGTCGCTAGCGGTGAAGTCGCCGAGGAAGGGCTCCAGGGCAAGGCGGGAAGCTGGAGGGGCGACTGTTACAAGGGCGCGGACGGCGCGACCAGCGTCATATAGCTGATCGGCCTGGGTGGAGTCGTAAGGGAGGGTGTAGTAGGCCCACAGACCCTCACCCTGCGCCCAGATCCGGAAGTTGAGCTCCCAGCTCCGGAACTGCTCGCCGGCCTGAAGCGGCGGCGGCGGTGTCTCAAAGTCCTTCTGCCTACGGCCGGCACCCAGAGTGGGCCCAAGGACGGAGGTCACTGTCTGCCGTTGGCGCTGAGTTTGCTGCTGTGCTAAGTAATACGTGGCGGCGGACACAGCGGGGCTAGCGTGCCCGGGAGGGATGAACGACGGCAGCGCGCTGGTGACTGGCTGTAGCGCCGCAAGTTGCTGTTTCAAGGCGGTGAGTTGTTGCTGAAGAGCAGCAAGTGGGTCAGGGGTGCCGCCAACGGCACCAGTGGGCTGCTGCTGCTGCTGTAGGGGCGGCGGTTGCTGCTGCTGCAGCGGCGGTGGCTGCTGCTGTATGGGCGGCGGCTGCTGCTGTAGAGGTGGCAGCTGCTGCTGCTGCAATGGCGGCGACTACTGCTGCTGAGGCGACAGCGGCTGCTAGTGCTGCTGATTCCGCTGCTGCTGGTGCGGCGGCGGCAACTGCTGTTGCCGTGGCGGCGGCGGTTGCTCCTGCTGCGGCGGCGGCGGCAGCTGCTGCTCCTACGGCGGCGGCGGCTGCTGCTGCTGCAGCGGCGACGGGTGCTGCTGCTGCTGCTACTGCAGCAATCGTTGCAAGAAAGGAGGGGTAGGGGTCCCCCCATCAGAGGAGGACCCCTCCTCGCCGGGACTATCAGCCATGACTTAGTGTCCCTTGTTTTTTTGGTTTTTGTTTTTGTCTTTGTGTTGCTGATGTCAGCAGGAGGTTGGGGGAGTGGGGAGTCTACCCACCCCTTTGGCCTTCCCCCTTTCCCCTTTTCCCCCTCTTCTCCTTTTTTTTGTTGATGATGTCAGCAGTGACGTCAACAGTGACATCAGCAGAGGGGTGCTGACGTCAGCAACGGCGAATGTTGGGGCCGCCGATGCTGCTGTTGGTGCTGATGCTGCTTCAACCGCTGCTTCTGCTGCTGCTGTTGCAGCTGCTGCTGCTGCTGCAGCTGCTGCTGTTGTTGTTGCTGCTGCTGCTGCTGCTGCTGCTGCTACTGTTTGCTGCTGCTGCTGTTTGCTGCTGCTGCTGCTGCTGCTGCTACTGTTGCGGTTGCTGCAGCTGCTGCTGCTGTTGCTGTTGCTGCTGTAGTTGCAGCTGCAGCTGCTGGTGCTGCGAGCTGCAGTAGTTGCTGTGGCTGCTGCAGCTCGCTACTGCTGCTGAGCGCTACTACAGCTGCAGGCTGCTGCAGCGAGCTGCGGGGATGGGGGATTTTTTTGTTGCCTTTATTTTGTTTTATTTTGTTTTTTTTTTCCTTGTCACTGCGGGCAGTAGCCCGCTGTCTGCTGCGAGCAGCGGGCTGCTGCTCGCCTGGCAGCAGCGAGCTGCTGCTCGCTGGCAGCAGCGGGCTGCTGCTCGCTACTCGCTAGCTGCGAGCAGCGAGCAGCAGCAGCCGCGGCTGGCAGCTTCCAGCTGCTGCTCGCTGCTGCTGCTGCTGCAGCTGGTGGCTGCTATAGCTCGCTACAGGAGCTGCTGCAGCCCGCTGCTGCTGCTGCACGCTGCTACAGCTGTTGCGTGCTGCGGCTGCTGCCTGCTGTTGCTGCTGGCTGCTGCTGCGGGCTGCTGCTGCGGGCTGCTGTTGCTGCTGCACGCTGCTGCTGCTGCTACGGGCTGCTGCTGTTGCTGCTGAGAGTTGCTGTAGCTGCGGGCTGCTACGAGCTGCTACTTCTGCCTGCTGCTACTGGTGGTGCCAGTCACTGCAGCTGGGTGACGTTGTCGCGTGCGTCGTCGCCCACAGACGTTAGACGCCGCCTGCCGCTCACCTCCTCGCGTCACGCGTGGGGGTCAGTGCTGCCGAAAAAAAATTCGGCAGCATTTCCCCTGGTCCAGTGGCCGTGGGAAAAAATCTGACGCCGCCACCAGGAGGGTCAATGCTGTCGGAAAAAATCCGGCAGCATTTCCCCTGCACTGGCGCGTATGGAGGTTCGCCGGCGTTGTCTGGCACCTGTTCGCCAGTCTTCTGCTGCTGCTGCTACGCTCTGGCTCTGATACCAAAATGGAAAATCTATGCAGCAGGTTGGGGCAGCAGCGTTGTTGATGCAGCGTGCAGGCTTCCACGCTCGTTGCTTAAGTCAGCTGCCCCCTCAGTCTGCTGCTCTAGAGTCTAAGTCTGGAAGCTCTGGGTTTGTTACTTAGAAACGCGCGCACCAGAGTTAGCGCCAGAAAGCAGCTGAAAACTGATAGTAACTGATTAGGAATGAAGAATGAACAACAATGGGAGACCCCTCCAAGTTCCAGCCCCCCCCCCACTAGTGTAGAAGTTGTTACCCAAGTAACCAGCCAATCAGAAAATAGCTGTGGACCTATTTTCTGGCAGGCAGGGTTTTCTCGGTGAGCCCTGCTAGACGCCCGACAGCCCAAAACCCGGGCGTCGTCCGTTTTGCCTGAAAACTGGACCATGCCATAATACCGACGCTGCGAACGCAGTTGTGCGGTCAGATTCATCTAGAAAATTAGTAGCAAAGAGTTATGGCTGCCCGAACCCAGGTAGTGCCTACGGTGGTCTGTTACGCCGAACAGGACCATGCAGTACGCAACACGGACCCTAGGCAGAGCATGACGACGCAGACGCGACGGGACGCGCTGGACGCATGTAGACAACACTTTGCGGTGATGGTGACCGCCGGCGGCACGACTGCCGAGGAGGCCTGCCGATGGAGCTGAGCACGTCGGCGGAGAGAGGAGGCTCCAGCGAACTGCGAGTAGACCTCCGCGTGCATTGGCTCCAGCGGATGACGCTCCATCAGCGTCGAGTCTCGCCGTCAGTCATCTGCACGCCGATGTACACAAGCCGGGAGGACACAACAGAGCACAATGAGGGATGCGCAAAAACCAACAGAAGATGCGTGGAAGCTTCCTAGCAACACAGCTGCTGACTACGCGTCAGTCCGTGGTCAGACGGTGATGACAGTCACAGGTTGTACACACAACGGCAAGAGTCTGGCTAGGAGACAGAAGTCAAAGTATCGAAATGCTTTAATAGCATTTGCAGAGAGACATGACAAATGACAGGCCCATAGCATAAATACCTGCCGTGGCGCACGGTGGGTGTCGCACGCGGCAGTGCAAGGTCTGTCCTAGAACCTGTCCAGAACCATTGTTTTGGATGTAACTCAGCGTAGACAAATTAGAACGCTACGCCACCTGAACATAAACGTGAAAAATCTCAAGCCGGACGCTAGGCATCGTAAGGTGGACACACAATGCAAAACATGCAAATCGGGCCCACGGCCAGTCCACCGATAAACTCCTACGTGCTCTAGAAAAAATGCGGAAGGTCCCAGACATCATCCAGGATTGTGGCAGTCGTCGGTCAAAAGGTGGTCCACCACCAGACGACGCACCGGTGCCACCTGGGTCCGCATGAGGGATCTGCACGGGCATGGACACGGTCGAGTGGTCACAGTAAACTGTACAGGTCGACAGGATCGTCACAAATCACAACAGGCCCAAGGGGTTGGCCTGTCGTGCAACCATGTCGTCATAATTGAATAGCGTGTAGCGTTACTTCTCTCTAGTCAATCACTTGCATAAGTGAGGTGAGTGTGTAACGAGGCTAGAGGTCAAGGTGTGGTACACACTTATGACCAACACATTTCACATAGCTTGACAGAAGCAGATTACGTTGCATGAACCGTTGGGACCACCAAGGCAATATGGTGGTTGTGCACATCTTACTAGTTGCATCATTGTATGCTTTCGACAATATGGATTATGAAACTCAACCAAGGATGCGATTCCAGAAAACTTAGGTCTACTTTATGCAAGTGCGATGCACATTGTTGTTACCACATGTGAGTTGTATCCTTCCTATACATTCCGAAGATGGAATCGGCTTAATTCAATCTGTGGACTAAGATTTCCAATGCTTGTAAACACACCCACATTAGAGAATTAAAGCCACAAGTATGCTTGTTGATCATGATCTACTTTAGCAATGTAATGTGGGCAGGACGAACACTTGTATTGCCCTTGAAACTCAGATAATGCTTTTGATACTCGTAAATGTCCCCCAAGAATCCTAAGGCCCCGTACCGGACATTAGTTCGGAAGACTTGAAGGTTTTCTACAATGCACCCAAACTCCTCCAAAATCAACGGGATGCGGACCTGTGAAAACCATTCGACCTTCCAATGTGCTGAAGAACCTCCTAGTCGCACGCAAAGAGCAATGACTGACTGCCCGACCTCGCCACGCAAACCTGCACAAACATGCCGCACACAGAAAGTGAACGGGCTGACCGAAGGGACACAGAACGGCACATACTGCGATATAATCGCAACATCCCTGTTGAGCTTCAGACGGAACATACTGCAACCAACCAAGCCCCACCGAGAGCAAACCTCGACCAAGCAAACAAGCCCCACTCACAGAGAACTGTGAGGAAGAGCACAGCCCACTTCAATGCCCCTGGCACCCTTTGCAAAAGAGGCAGCGAGTGTGGAGTGCATGTCTCTCAAGCTTACAGGTTGACTGAAGGGTCGGTCTGTGAATGTGCAGGCTGATGCGGAGGGACGAATCGGAGGAGGGACGAATCGGAGGAGGGACGAATTGGAGGAGGGACGAATCGGAGGAGGGACGAATCGGAGGAGGGACGAATCGGAGGAGGGACGAATCGGAGGAGGGACGAATCGGAGGAGGGACAAGTTGGAAGTGGGACTAAGAAAAAGGCTTTGGTACCAGGCCAGAGTGGGGCTGCCCAGCAGCAGGAACCATGAACGATGGCTACGATCGTGATGGCTCAGGAGGGGAAGAGGGCACGAGAAAGAGAGCCATTCCTAAAGAGATATGAGGGAAAGAAGATTACTACACAGATACGAGGGAAAGTGAAGTGGGGAGTGAGATGGCCGGCAGTTGCCAGACAGGGAATGACAGAAACCAGAAGAGGAAGAGAAGAGTTGGGGCAGAAAGACCTCGTGAGGGGAGACGAGAGAGAGAGAGAGACAGACGGAAAGGAAGGGAAGGAGGCCGGGTACGACAGGCACGTCAAGAAGGGAGAGAGGTGAGAGCGCTATTTTGGGAGCGGGGGAGGGATCTTCTTGTATGATTCTATGGGTGTGGGGTCCACGCCGATGTCTCTGCTCCCCGAGTTGATGTAAGGGCCGCGCTGCACCGCCTGTGGCCCCAAAGGCCGAGACGAGTCTATGACAGGCTGACGCTTGGCGGACCTGCAGGGTCAGACAAAGACGTCAATGGAGTCGGGGGAGGGTGGAGGGTGGAGGGAGGGAGGGCGGAGGGTGGAGGGAGGAGGGAGGAGGGAGAGGGAAGGATAGACAGTGTCAGGGAGCAGTGAGGGGGCTTTTCACCAAAATTATCTCTAACATCTTGCTGGTGGTCCCTTTGCAACAATGGACTACTTTGCTACAACACATTACTTCGCTGCAACACATTACTTCGCTGCGACACATTTCTTTTTTACAAAGCGTTCCTTCGCTCCAACACATTACTTTGCTGCAACCCATTACTTTTTTTTTTTTTTTTTTCGGATTAAATTAATTTATAGAAATGGAAATCATGCAAGCCGCCCCTGCACCGGTACATCTACGGGGTATAAATAGTGACGCCGCCACCCACGGCACATGGACGGTGGGAGTGAGACAGAAAGAGAGGATGAGCTAGGTACCGGCAAAGACCGGTTCAACAGAACACAGGGCGGATAGCCCCAGGGCAAGTGGTAGCCCCACACCATGTAAAAGCGGAAGATCCTCTCCCTCCGGACGGTCATCCGCCGCCGCGCAACGCACGACACTGTAGAAACGAATGGCCGCGCACTGGCTGCGCACACCAGCGATAGAGACCCGCTGTGCTATGATAGCCACGGCACGCTGGGCCCAGCGCTCGAACACCTCTGCAGAGCACCGTCGTGGCCCACGTGCCAGGCAGATCCTGGCGAGGCGGGCCAAGAAGGACCAAAAGTGGTCGCCCATGCCGCCCAAGGTCTCCCAGGCAAGAGGGCGCATGTGACGTCCTGGCCGTGCCGTCGGGCGATACCGCTCCACCTTGCCCCTCTCTGCTGCCTCAACGGCCACGCCAGGCCCGGATGCCCTGTCCCCCTGGGGATCCACCGTAGTCACATCGAGAACCCAGGTCAAGCCTGACTCGGGGTCCGACAGCGTCAGGTCCGGACGTGGCTCACCCCCTGCCCCATCTGCCTGGCGGGGCACGCCCCCGCTCTCAACCGTAAATGAAAGCCGATGCTCGCGGAAGATGTCGGCAAGCTCATCCCTGATGGCGTTGTGAACGCGCTGGATGGCCCCGTCAATCCGACGTCTCCTGGTCACTGCTCCTGGGTCCATACCATCAAGGCCAACCTGCTCCAGGTGGGGCAGGGGGAGGCCCAACCACAGCTGGGCGTGGAGACGAAAGTCTGCCGGGGCTAGGTACGTCCGATCGAGTCGGCCTGGTGGGGTCGCCTGCAGCCAGAGGGCACTGCCCCTCGTCGCCGTCGCCCAGCAACGCTGGTGGGCATGGCGCTCACAGCCGCGCTGGTGGGCGCATGCCTCCGGGCCCACCTCTGCGCACCCACAGCGTCTCTGCGCCAGACGGCCGCACGCCGCAATCCACCCCTCCCGCCGAAATGAGTACAACTGTCTGCACATCCGCTGGTATAGCCCCGGCTGTACGCCCTGCTGCAGCGCCTCCAAGGTAGGCAGGGTCGCAAACACCGGCCTGGGCAGCTCCTCCTCCACCAGGTCCCACCCCGGTGCCAAGTGCTGCAGCGCGCCATCCGATGGAAGGAAGGGAGTGAACTCGCTGGTGAGAGCTGGCAGAAGACTCCCTGTGGAGCAGGCATAGGCCAGTGGAGCTCGGTCTCTCGCCCCCAACAGGCCACCCCCCCCGGCGGCGAATGGTAGCTGCAGCTGCCATCGAGCCAGACGCTGCAGCTCGAAGGACACCGACCCCATCTCCTGGGCCTGTGCAATGTGTAGGAGGCGTAAAGCTGCCTCCCAAATAGCCTGGTCGAAGCGATGCAGAATCTCCAGCCAATGCTCCTCAGGCGGGAGCGCCCGCACGCAGAAGTCCACCCGGGGGATGATGCACAGTCGGAGCAAGGTCACAGCAGCCTGCACCTCCTCCATCCGGCTCACCTGCGGCAGACCTCGTAGCTGCTCCTGTAGCCATCCCTCTGCCCACGCTGCACGGAAGACCGCGTCACCCACCGGGCACCCCAGCAGCACTACACCG
>SZWC01025744.1:15447-26980 GCA_023375785.1 Penium margaritaceum
CACACACTTACACGCACTTACACGCACTTACACACACTTACATGCACTTACACGTACTTACATGCACGTACACGTACTTACACGCACGTACAAACACTTACACTCATGTACATGCAGTTACACACACTTACACACACTTACCCATACTTGCACGCACTTACACGCAGTTACACGCACTTACACGTACTTATACGTACTTTCACGCACTTACACACACTTGCACGCACTTACACGTACTTGCACGTACTTACACGCACTTACACACACTTACACGCACTTACACGCACTTACATGCACTTACACACACTTACACATAGTTACACGTACTTACACATACTTACACACACTTGCACACACTTACACACACTTACATGCACTTACACACACTTACACACACTTACACGTACTTACATGCACTTACACGTACTTACACGCACTTACACACACTAATACGTACTTACATGCACTTACACACACTTACACATACTTACCCGCACTTACACGCACTTACACACACTTACACGTACCTACACGCACTAACACATAATTACATGTACTTACATGTACTTACACGCACTTACATGCACTTACATGCAATTACACTTACTTACATGCACTTATACGCACTTACACGCACTTATACGCATTTACATACACTTACACGTACTTACACACACTTGCACGCACTTACACGTACTTACACGTACTTACATACACGTATACGCACTTCACACACCTACACGCACTTACACGCTTTCACGCACTTACACACACTTACATGCAGTTACACGCACTTACACGTGCTTACATGCACTTACATGTACTTACACGCATTTACACACACGTACACACACTTACACGCACGTACACGTACTTACACGCACTTACCCATACGTACACACAGTTACACACACTTACATGCAGTTACGCGCACGTACACGCACTTGCACGCACTTACACGTACTTACACGTACTTATACACACTTGCACACACTTACACGCACTTATAGGCACTTACACGTACTTACACGTACTTATACACACTTGCACACACTTACACGCACTTATAGGCACTTACACGTACTTACACGTACTTATACACACTTGCACACACTTACACGCACTTATAGGCACTTACACGTACTTACACGTACTTATACACACTTGCACACACTTACACGCACTTATAGGCACTTACACGTACTTACACGTACTTATACACACTTGCACACACTTACACGCACTTATAGGCACTTACACGTACTTACACGTACTTATACACACTTGCACACACTTACACGCACTTATAGGCACTTACACGTACTTACACGTACTTATACACACTTGCACACACTTACACGCACTTATAGGCACTTACACGTACTTACACGTACTTATACACACTTGCACACACTTACACGCACTTATAGGCACTTACACGTACTTACACGTACTTATACACACTTGCACACACTTACACGCACTTATAGGCACTTACACGTACTTACACGTACTTATACACACTTGCACACACTTACACGCACTTATAGGCACTTACACGTACTTACACGTACTTATACACACTTGCACACACTTACACGCACTTATAGGCACTTACACGTACTTACACGTACTTATACACACTTGCACACACTTACACGCACTTATAGGCACTTACACGTACTTACACGTACTTATACACACTTGCACACACTTACACGCACTTATAGGCACTTACACGTACTTACACGTACTTATACACACTTGCACACACTTACACGCACTTATAGGCACTTACACGTACTTACACGTACTTATACACACTTGCACACACTTACACGCACTTATAGGCACTTACACGTACTTACACGTACTTATACACACTTGCACACACTTACACGCACTTATAGGCACTTACACGTACTTACACGTACTTATACACACTTGCACACACTTACACGCACTTATAGGCACTTACACGTACTTACACGTACTTATACACACTTGCACACACTTACACGCACTTATAGGCACTTACACGTACTTACACGTACTTATACACACTTGCACACACTTACACGCACTTATAGGCACTTACACGTACTTACACGTACTTATACACACTTGCACACACTTACACGCACTTATAGGCACTTACACGTACTTACACGTACTTATACACACTTGCACACACTTACACGCACTTATAGGCACTTACACGTACTTACACGTACTTATACACACTTGCACACACTTACACGCACTTACACGCACTTATACGCACTTATATGCACTTACACGCACTTACACGCACTTACACGCACTTACACGCACTTACACATACTTACACGCACTCATACGCACGAATACGCACTTATTTGCACTTACACGCACATACTTGCACTTACACGTACTTGCACACACTTACACCCACTTATACACACTTACACGCACTGACAAGCACTTACACGCACTTACACGCAACTACACGCACTAACACGCACTGATACGCACTTACACGTACTTACACACACTTACACAAAGTAACACATAGTTACACACAGTTACATGTACTTACACGCACTTACACGCACTTATATGCACTTACACGCACTTACACATACTTACACGCACTTATAGACACTTATACGCACTTACACGCATTTACATGTATTTACATGCAATTACACACACTTACACGTACTTACACGTACTTACACACACTTTCACACACTTATACGCACTTACACCTACTTACAGAGTGTTCCACGCACCTACACGCACTTACACGCACTTACACGCACTTACACGCACTTGCACGCACTTGTACGCACTTACACATACTTACATGCACTTACACGCACTTACACATACTTACACGCACTTACATGCACTTACACGCACTAACACGCACTTACACGCAGTTACACGCACTTACACGCAGTTACACGCACTTACACGCAGTTACACGCACTTACACGCAGTTACACGCACTTACACGCAGTTACACGCACTTACACGCAGTTACACGCACTTACACGCAGTTACACGCACTTACACGCAGTTACACGCACTTACACGCAGTTACACGCACTTACACGCAGTTACACGCACTTACACGCAGTTACACGCACTTACACGCAGTTACACGCACTTACACGCAGTTACACGCACTTACACGCAGTTACACGCACTTACACGCAGTTACACGCACTTACACGCAGTTACACGCACTTACACGCAGTTACACGCACTTACACGCAGTTACACGCACTTACACGCAGTTACACGCACTTACACGCAGTTACACGCACTTACACGCAGTTACACGCACTTACACGCAGTTACACGCACTTACACGCAGTTACACGCACTTACACGCAGTTACACGCACTTACACGCAGTTACACGCACTTACACGCAGTTACACGCACTTACACGCAGTTACACGCACTTACACGCAGTTACACGCACTTACACGCAGTTACACGCACTTACACGCAGTTACACGCACTTACACGCAGTTACACGCACTTACACGCAGTTACACGCACTTACACGCAGTTACACGCACTTACACGCAGTTACACGCACTTACACGCAGTTACACGCACTTACACGCAGTTACACGCACTTACACGCAGTTACACGCACTTACACGCAGTTACACGCACTTACACGCAGTTACACGCACTTACACGCAGTTACACGCACTTACACGCAGTTACACGCACTTACACGCAGTTACACGCACTTACACGCAGTTACACGCACTTACACGCAGTTACACGCACTTACACGCAGTTACACGCACTTACACGCAGTTACACGCACTTACACGCAGTTACACGCACTTACACGCAGTTACACGCACTTACACGCAGTTACACGCACTTACACGCAGTTACACGCACTTACACGCAGTTACACGCACTTACACGCAGTTACACGCACTTACACGCAGTTACACGCACTTACACGCAGTTACACGCACTTACACGCAGTTACACGCACTTACACGCAGTTACACGCACTTACACGCAGTTACACGCACTTACACGCAGTTACACGCACTTACACGCAGTTACACGCACTTACACGCAGTTACACGCACTTACACGCAGTTACACGCACTTACACGCAGTTACACGCACTTACACGCAGTTACACGCACTTACACGCAGTTACACGCACTTACACGCAGTTACACGCACTTACACGCAGTTACACGCACTTACACGCAGTTACACGCACTTACACGCAGTTACACGCACTTACACGCAGTTACACGCACTTACACGCAGTTACACGCACTTACACGCAGTTACACGCACTTACACGCAGTTACACGCACTTACACGCAGTTACACGCACTTACACGCAGTTACACGCACTTACACGCAGTTACACGCACTTACACGCAGTTACACGCACTTACACGCAGTTACACGCACTTACACGCAGTTACACGCACTTACACGCAGTTACACGCACTTACACGCAGTTACACGCACTTACACGCAGTTACACGCACTTACACGCAGTTACACGCACTTACACGCAGTTACACGCACTTACACGCAGTTACACGCACTTACACGCAGTTACACGCACTTACACGCAGTTACACGCACTTACACGCAGTTACACGCACTTACACGCAGTTACACGCACTTACACGCAGTTACACGCACTTACACGCAGTTACACGCACTTACACGCAGTTACACGCACTTACACGCAGTTACACGCACTTACACGCAGTTACACGCACTTACACGCAGTTACACGCACTTACACGCAGTTACACGCACTTACACGCAGTTACACGCACTTACACGCAGTTACACGCACTTACACGCAGTTACACGCACTTACACGCAGTTACACGCACTTACACGCAGTTACACGCACTTACACGCAGTTACACGCACTTACACGCAGTTACACGCACTTACACGCAGTTACACGCACTTACACGCAGTTACACGCACTTACACGCAGTTACACGCACTTACACGCAGTTACACGCACTTACACGCAGTTACACGCACTTACACGCAGTTACACGCACTTACACGCAGTTACACGCACTTACACGCAGTTACACGCACTTACACGCAGTTACACGCACTTACACGCAGTTACACGCACTTACACGCAGTTACACGCACTTACACGCAGTTACACGCACTTACACGCAGTTACACGCACTTACACGCAGTTACACGCACTTACACGCAGTTACACGCACTTACACGCAGTTACACGCACTTACACGCAGTTACACGCACTTACACGCAGTTACACGCACTTACACGCAGTTACACGCACTTACACGCAGTTACACGCACTTACACGCAGTTACACGCACTTACACGCAGTTACACGCACTTACACGCAGTTACACGCACTTACACGCAGTTACACGCACTTACACGCAGTTACACGCACTTACACGCAGTTACACGCACTTACACGCAGTTACACGCACTTACACGCAGTTACACGCACTTACACGCAGTTACACGCACTTACACGCAGTTACACGCACTTACACGCAGTTACACGCACTTACACGCAGTTACACGCACTTACACGCAGTTACACGCACTTACACGCAGTTACACGCACTTACACGCAGTTACACGCACTTACACGCAGTTACACGCACTTACACGCAGTTACACGCACTTACACGCAGTTACACGCACTTACACGCAGTTACACGCACTTACACGCAGTTACACGCACTTACACGCAGTTACACGCACTTACACGCAGTTACACGCACTTACACGCAGTTACACGCACTTACACGCAGTTACACGCACTTACACGCAGTTACACGCACTTACACGCAGTTACACGCACTTACACGCAGTTACACGCACTTACACGCAGTTACACGCACTTACACGCAGTTACACGCACTTACACGCAGTTACACGCACTTACACGCAGTTACACGCACTTACACGCAGTTACACGCACTTACACGCAGTTACACGCACTTACACGCAGTTACACGCACTTACACGCAGTTACACGCACTTACACGCAGTTACACGCACTTACACGCAGTTACACGCACTTACACGCAGTTACACGCACTTACACGCAGTTACACGCACTTACACGCAGTTACACGCACTTACACGCAGTTACACGCACTTACACGCAGTTACACGCACTTACACGCAGTTACACGCACTTACACGCAGTTACACGCACTTACACGCAGTTACACGCACTTACACGCAGTTACACGCACTTACACGCAGTTACACGCACTTACACGCAGTTACACGCACTTACACGCAGTTACACGCACTTACACGCAGTTACACGCACTTACACGCAGTTACACGCACTTACACGCAGTTACACGCACTTACACGCAGTTACACGCACTTACACGCAGTTACACGCACTTACACGCAGTTACACGCACTTACACGCAGTTACACGCACTTACACGCAGTTACACGCACTTACACGCAGTTACACGCACTTACACGCAGTTACACGCACTTACACGCAGTTACACGCACTTACACGCAGTTACACGCACTTACACGCAGTTACACGCACTTACACGCAGTTACACGCACTTACACGCAGTTACACGCACTTACACGCAGTTACACGCACTTACACGCAGTTACACGCACTTACACGCAGTTACACGCACTTACACGCAGTTACACGCACTTACACGCAGTTACACGCACTTACACGCAGTTACACGCACTTACACGCAGTTACACGCACTTACACGCAGTTACACGCACTTACACGCAGTTACACGCACTTACACGCAGTTACACGCACTTACACGCAGTTACACGCACTTACACGCAGTTACACGCACTTACACGCAGTTACACGCACTTACACGCAGTTACACGCACTTACACGCAGTTACACGCACTTACACGCAGTTACACGCACTTACACGCAGTTACACGCACTTACACGCAGTTACACGCACTTACACGCAGTTACACGCACTTACACGCAGTTACACGCACTTACACGCAGTTACACGCACTTACACGCAGTTACACGCACTTACACGCAGTTACACGCACTTACACGCAGTTACACGCACTTACACGCAGTTACACGCACTTACACGCAGTTACACGCACTTACACGCAGTTACACGCACTTACACGCAGTTACACGCACTTACACGCAGTTACACGCACTTACACGCAGTTACACGCACTTACACGCAGTTACACGCACTTACACGCAGTTACACGCACTTACACGCAGTTACACGCACTTACACGCAGTTACACGCACTTACACGCAGTTACACGCACTTACACGCAGTTACACGCACTTACACGCAGTTACACGCACTTACACGCAGTTACACGCACTTACACGCAGTTACACGCACTTACACGCAGTTACACGCACTTACACGCAGTTACACGCACTTACACGCAGTTACACGCACTTACACGCACTTACACGTAGTTACACATACTTACACGCACTTACACGCACTTACACGCACTTACACACACTTACATGCACTTACATGCACTTACACGTACATACACGCACTTACACACACTTATACGCACTTACATGCACTTACACGCACTTACACACACTTATACGCACTTACACACATTTACACGCACGTACTTACATGCACTTGCACACACTTAGACGCACTTACACATACTTACACACACTAACATGCACTTACACGTACTAAGTCGCACTTACATGCACTTACATGCAGTTACACGCACTTACACACACTTACACGTACTTACACGCACTTACACATGCTTACCCGTACTTACACGTACTTACACGCAGTTACACACACTTACACGTACTTACACGCACTTAAACGTACTTACATGCACTTACATGCACTTGCACCCACTTACATACACTTACACACACTTCCGCGCACTTACACGCACTTACCTGCACTTACACGGACTTACATGCACCTACACACACTTACACGTAGTTACACGCACTTACACGCAGTTACGTGCACTTACACGTACTTACATGCACTTACATGCAGTTACACGCACGTACACGCACTTACACGCAGTTACGTGCACTTACACGTACTTACATGCACTTACATGCAGTTACACGCACGTACACGCACTTACACGCAGTTACGTGCACTTACACGTACTTACATGCACTTACATGCAGTTACACGCACGTACACGCACTTACACGCAGTTACGTGCACTTACACGTACTTACATGCACTTACATGCAGTTACACGCACGTACACGCACTTACACGCAGTTACGTGCACTTACACGTACTTACATGCACTTACATGCAGTTACACGCACGTACACGCACTTACACGCAGTTACGTGCACTTACACGTACTTACATGCACTTACATGCAGTTACACGCACGTACACGCACTTACACGCAGTTACGTGCACTTACACGTACTTACATGCACTTACATGCAGTTACACGCACGTACACGCACTTACACGCAGTTACGTGCACTTACACGTACTTACATGCACTTACATGCAGTTACACGCACGTACACGCACTTACACGCAGTTACGTGCACTTACACGTACTTACATGCACTTACATGCAGTTACACGCACGTACACGCACTTACACGCAGTTACGTGCACTTACACGTACTTACATGCACTTACATGCAGTTACACGCACGTACACGCACTTACACGCAGTTACGTGCACTTACACGTACTTACATGCACTTACATGCAGTTACACGCACGTACACGCACTTACACGCAGTTACGTGCACTTACACGTACTTACATGCACTTACATGCAGTTACACGCACGTACACGCACTTACACGCAGTTACGTGCACTTACACGTACTTACATGCACTTACATGCAGTTACACGCACGTACACGCACTTACACGCAGTTACGTGCACTTACACGTACTTACATGCACTTACATGCAGTTACACGCACGTACACGCACTTACACGCAGTTACGTGCACTTACACGTACTTACATGCACTTACATGCAGTTACACGCACGTACACGCACTTACACGCAGTTACGTGCACTTACACGTACTTACATGCACTTACATGCAGTTACACGCACGTACACGCACTTACACGCAGTTACGTGCACTTACACGTACTTACATGCACTTACATGCAGTT
The DNA here is from genome assembly GCA_023375785.1 of Penium margaritaceum. Taxonomy (NCBI): domain Eukaryota; kingdom Viridiplantae; phylum Streptophyta; class Zygnematophyceae; order Desmidiales; family Peniaceae; genus Penium; species Penium margaritaceum. The sequence continues at coordinate 24,638 of SZWC01025744.1, forward strand.
ACACGCACGTACACGCACTTACACGCAGTTACGTGCACTTACACGTACTTACATGCACTTACATGCAGTTACACGCACGTACACGCACTTACACGCAGTTACGTGCACTTACACGTACTTACATGCACTTACATGCAGTTACACGCACGTACACGCACTTACACGCAGTTACGTGCACTTACACGTACTTACATGCACTTACATGCAGTTACACGCACGTACACGCACTTACACGCAGTTACGTGCACTTACACGTACTTACATGCACTTACATGCAGTTACACGCACGTACACGCACTTACACGCAGTTACGTGCACTTACACGTACTTACATGCACTTACATGCAGTTACACGCACGTACACGCACTTACACGCAGTTACGTGCACTTACACGTACTTACATGCACTTACATGCAGTTACACGCACGTACACGCACTTACACGCAGTTACGTGCACTTACACGTACTTACATGCACTTACATGCAGTTACACGCACGTACACGCACTTACACGCAGTTACGTGCACTTACACGTACTTACATGCACTTACATGCAGTTACACGCACGTACACGCACTTACACGCAGTTACGTGCACTTACACGTACTTACATGCACTTACATGCAGTTACACGCACGTACACGCACTTACACGCAGTTACGTGCACTTACACGTACTTACATGCACTTACATGCAGTTACACGCACGTACACGCACTTACACGCAGTTACGTGCACTTACACGTACTTACATGCACTTACATGCAGTTACACGCACGTACACGCACTTACACGCAGTTACGTGCACTTACACGTACTTACATGCACTTACATGCAGTTACACGCACGTACACGCACTTACACGCAGTTACGTGCACTTACACGTACTTACATGCACTTACATGCAGTTACACGCACGTACACGCACTTACACGCAGTTACGTGCACTTACACGTACTTACACGCACTTACACACACTTACACGTATTTACATGCACTTACACGCAATTACACGTACTTACACGCAGTTACACGCACTTACACACACATACACGCACTTACACACACTTACACGCATCTACACGCACTTACATATACTGACATAGTGCTCCACACACTTACACGCACTTACACCCACTTACACGCACTTCCATGCACTTACACGTACATGCACGCACTTGTACAAACTTACACATACTTACATGCACTTACACGTACTTACACCCACTTACACGCACTTGCATGCACTTACACGCACATACACGCACTTACATGCACTTACACAAATTTACGCGCACTTACACGCACTCATACATACTTACACGCACTTACACGAACTTACATGTACTTGCACACACTTACACAAACTTGCACGTAGTTGCTGGCCTTTACACACACTTACACGCACTTACACGCACTTATACACACTTACACACACTTACATGCACTTACACGCACTTACATGAACATACACGCACTCACACACTTACACGTACTTGCATAACTTGAGCTACGCTTGGCCGAATTGCGCGCGGTTTTGTGCGTTTGAAACCTCATGACTAGCCCTATAAATTTTGTGATCATGTCTATGTTCAAAATCTAACGCAAAATGACGTTATTCCCTTTGCAAATTGACTGTCTCTAAATTCCTGCTCACATAGCGTGAGGCGACCAGAAAGCTCACGCTTAGTCTCAGATTCGCCCAAAACAGTAGACGTGGATCACTAGAGGCGATCAGACAAACGTCGGGACTGCACCACGCGGATCTCATACTGACAAATGGTTATGGGCCCACGGGTCTGAACGCCTCCAACGTTCACGTCTTCCGCAGCGCACGGGAACGTCATCTTGGACGTCGCCGTGAAGTTCTGAGAACTCGTCGGAGTAGCAGCTGCGCACATGGCGCAGAAGGAGACGCAGCCCATTCAGAAGTATGCGGGCGGCCCAGGTTTTGGGCTATGGAGGTGGCAGTTCGAACTGCACCTCTCGCATAAGGGGCTGCTGGATGTCATGCTGGGAAAGGAGGTGCTCACAGAGGCGACTGCTACGGACGCGGAGAAGCAGGCCTTCGAAAAGAAGAACACGGAGGCGCTCATGCTCCTGGTGTCCGGGACAGCCGAGTCGCAGTGGGGCTACTTCCAAGGCTGCAAGCTGGCAGCCGAAGCTTGGGAAAAGCTCTGCGCCATCCACCAATCCAAGTCGCTCGCGAACAAAATCTTCGCGATGAAGCGACTCCTCACGGTGAGAATCGAGGAGGGAGATGATGTCATCTCCGCCATGCAGCAGATCGAGTCGCTCGCCTCGCAATGCAATGACGTGGGGTGGAAGATCGACACGCAGCTG
>SZWC01025746.1:10615-29773 GCA_023375785.1 Penium margaritaceum
CCAGCAGTTAGCCAAAATTCGGCTCTGCTGGGTGCGGATCTGGGGTTTTTTTTTTAGGGATTGCACTTCGCGACCAAAAGTGCATTTTTTTTTCCTTTTTTTTTTTCTTCCAACTTTTCCAGTTTCCAAGCCCCTGTTTTTGTGAATCCAAGTTGCATTTTGGACCTTCTCTTGTCAAAGTACACTTGCAACAAGAGTGAAATATTGAACATGCAATAACCAAGGGATGACATGAATGAAAGTCCACTTTTTATGCATAGATGCAATGTCCATACATGGAAGTAGGGGTGTGCAAGGTTTCAGGCCATTCTGAATGCTTTTTGTGTCTGTCGACCTTCGACCGTCGACCTCTTGGCCCAGCTGGTCTCCATCGACCGTCGACCATCGACCGGGGAGGTTAACATAGCCTCCTCCATGCTCCTGTTTCTGTGAACAGAATCATCGTTTTCTTCCTCGTCCCGCGCTTCTCTTGTTCACGTTTTTCTCCTGCTGGTGTCCTTTTCCATACCCTCGTTACGCCCCCCCTCCACCCTCTCCTCCTTGTCCTCCTCGTCCTCCTCCTCGTTGTCCTTGTTGTCCACATTGTCCTCCTCCTCGTCCTCGTCCTCCTCGTCCTCCTCATCTTCCTCGTCCTCCTTGTCCTCCTTGTCCTAGGGTGGGTGGGAGATGTTATCTTGAAAGAAAATCGTGATACTTGCGATATTTTATCGCAGGCGATATCGCGATATGCGATATCGCGATATGCGATATCGCGATATCGCGATATCGCGATGAAAATGCGAAAACGATATCGCGGGTCCCAAAGGGACCTGCGATATTGCCATAACATCGCCCCGCGATGTTATGGCAATATCCGGCGATAATATCTCTGGGCGATGTTATCTGAGTTGGGGGGATGTTATCTGAACTTGACAGTAGATATCTGAGCTGGGGGGATGTCATCTCAACTTGACAGATGATATCTGAGCTGGGCAGATATGATCTGAGCTTGGCAGATAACATCCTAGCTGGGCAGATGAAGAGAATGAGCTGCTAAGGAAGGGGGGTGAGGGGGGGATAAATCCACCCAGCAGCTCATTCTTTTCAGTGTTTTATCCGTGCTTCCAACACTTAGCCAGTTTTTCACCCTGCAGCAGCCACAGACAGAAAGCAACCACACGGCATCGGCAGCCTGCAATTAAGGAGGGCAACCACACAGGTTGAAGGCATTGAGCATGGGTGCGGAGGAGGCCATGTGCACGGAGGAGAGGGCGTTGTGCATGCGCCTGAGCTCCGCCGACATGTTCATGACTCTCATTTCACACCCTCCCCCTCCCTCTGCCCCTAGACCCCTTCCTGTCCTTTCCCTCCTCTCCCCCTCCCTCCTCATCATGTCGTTGCAAGTTTCTGTTTCCATTTGTGTTGATCACGTTGTCACCATCGTTTTGGTCCAAAATGAAGGTCTGTAATGAGATGATATCGTTATTCAAGTTGAGATAAAATCTCCCACGAGCAGAGATAAAATCACCCACATGGAGAGATGATACCGCAACGATAAAGTTAAGATAAAAATATCGATATCGTTATCGAAAAAAATCGTTATCGTTATCGTTATTGTAAGTATCGCAAAGTTATCGCTATCTAGATATCAATATCTAGATAAATCAACCCTACCTCGTCCTCCTCGTCCTCCTTGTCCTCCTCGTCCTCCTCGTCCTCCTCGTCCTCCTCGTCCTTTTTGTCCTCCTCGTTTTCGTCGTCCTCCTCCTCTTCCTTAAGGATGTTAGATTGAAACAAAATTAAATATCGACTAACTTCGTGTTCGTTTCGAATCAGGTGGAAGCCGATACGAACCAAACTTTGAGCAGGTCTTGGACAAAACGAAAGAAAACAAAATTACATTTCGTTTGGTCGAGATTGGACAAAATTAGTACCCAAATCGAAACATAATTTTGTTTCGTTTCATTCGGCCACATTTCGACTTGCACACAGGGAAGGAAAATTGCCTTTTGAGAGATTAATGATATGTGCCGGTCAAGTCACCTCTGTGTATGCGTGAACAAGCTTAAACTTGGGAAAAGAGTATGCAGAATGGGATGTGGAAGAAAAAACACAATAACAGGTCAAAGTCAAATCAAAATCGAAATTAGCAAGGGGCCAGTCGAAGGCGAAACGAAGTGCAATCTCGTTTTGTCGAAATTGGCCGAAATCAAAATCATTGGAAGTCAAAATTTGACAAAACAGAATCGAAAACTTTTATTTCGATTCTGACCTAACATCCCTACTCCTCCTCCTCCTCCTCCTCCTCCTCCTCCTCCTCCTCCTCGTCCTCGTCCTCGTCCTCTTCGTCGCCGTCGTCATTGTCATCGTCCTCCTCCTCGTCCTCTTCGTCCTCGTCCTTGTCCTCGTCCTCGTCGTCGTCGTCGTCCTCCTCCTCCTCCTCCTCGTCCTCCTCGTCCTCCTCGTCCTCCTCGTCGTCCTCCTCCTTCTCGTCGTCGTCGTCGTCGTCGTCGTCCTCCTCCTCCTCCTCCTCGTCCTCCTCGTCCTCCTCGTCCTCCTCGTCGTCCTCCTCCTTCTCGTCGTCGTCGTCGTCGTCGTCGTCCTCCTCCTCCTCCTCCTCGTCCTCCTCGTCCTCCTCGTCCTCCTCGTCGTCCTCCTCCTTCTCGTCGTCGTCGTCGTCGTCGTCGTCCTCCTCCTCCTCCTCCTCGTCCTCCTCGTCCTCCTCGTCCTCCTCGTCGTCCTCCTCCTTCTCGTCGTCGTCGTCGTCGTCGTCGTCCTCCTCCTCCTCCTCCTCCTCCTCCTCCTTCTCCCCCCCCTCCCCCCCCTCCTCCTCGTCGTCGTCGTCGTCGTCCTCCCCTTCCTCCTCCTCCTCCTCCTTATCCTCATCATGTCATCGTTATTGTCATTGTCGCCATTGCCGCCGCCGCCGCCGCCGTCGTCTTCCTTGTCGTTGTCGTCGCCGTCATCGTCGTCGTCGTTGTCGTTGTCGTCGTCCTCGTCGTTGTGGTCATGGTCGCCGTCGTCGTCGTCGTCGCCGCTGTCGTCGTCGTCGTCGCCGTTTTCGTTATCGGCGTCGTTGTCGTTGTCGTCGTCGTCTTCATCCTCGTCGCTGTCGTCTGCGTCCTCGTCGCCGTCGTCCGCGTCCTCGTCGTCGATGTACGCGTCCTCGTTGCTGTTGTCGCCGTTGTCGTCGCCACCGCCGTGGACGTCGCTGCCGTCGCCGTCGTTGTCGTCGTCGTTGTTGCCATCGCCGTCATTGAAACAATGACATTGTCGTCGTCGGTTTCGGTTGTATCAATTACATTGTTCTTTCTACCCCCTTGCGGCTGCCATGGATGCTTCCCACGTGTTGTCTTGTGTGTGGTTCAGGCAGATTGACCGCGGGGAGCTGCAGCAGTGTCTGCGAGGCAAGTGGGTGCACTTCTTCGGCGACTCTCTCTCTCGCATGATGGCCGGCGAGTTTGCGCGTGCTGCAGGCTTCCACCGGCAAGCATGGGAAAACAACAAGAACCGCTCGCAGCTCATGGATACCAACGTGCGTGTGTGTGTGTGTGTGTGTGAGTGAGTGTGTGTGTGAGTGAGTGTGTGTGTGTGTGTGTGTATGTGCGTGGTTGTCCGTGAGTGTGCGTGACTCTGTGAATGCATGCATGCGTGAGTGCACGCGTGCGCCTGCTTGTGTGCGTGCGTGAGTGCATGAATGCGTGATTGCATGAGTACGCGAGTGTGTACGGGTGTGCCTTCGTGCGTGAGTACGTAATTGCATGAGTGCGTGAATGCATGAGTGCGGTGAGTGTGTGAGGGCCTGAGTGCGAGAGTGTCTGAGTGCATGAGTGCGTGAGTGCGTGAGTGCCTGAGTGCCTGTGTGCGTGAGTGCGCAAGTGCTTGAGTGTGTGAGTGCGTAAATGCGTGAGTGCGTAAGTGCGTGAGTGCGTTAGTACGTTAGTGCATGAGTGCTTGAGTGCGTGAATGTGTGCGCGTGAGTGATCGAGTGTGTGAGCGCGTGAGTGCGTGAGTGCGCGAGTGTGTGAGTGCGTGAGTGTGTGTGTGTGTGTGTGTGTGTGTGTGTGTGTGTGTGTGTGTGTGTGTGTGTGTGAGTGAGTGCGTGAGTGTGTGTTTGTGAGTGTGAGTGCGTGAGTGCATGTGTGTGTGTGCGAGTGCGTGAGTGCGTGAGTGCGTGAGTGCTGGAGTGCATGAATGGGTGAGTGAGTGCATGAGTGCAGGAGTGCGTGAGTGCTTGGGTGCGTGGGTGCGTGAGTGAGTGAGTGACTGCGTGAGTGTGTCACAGCTTGAGTGCTTGGAGTGCTTGAGTGCATGAGTGCGTGAGTGGGTGAGTGTGTGAGTTCGCGAGTGCTTGAGTGCGTGAGTGCGTGAGTGTGTGAGTGCATGAGTGAGCGAGTGAGTGAGTGAATGAGTGAGTGAGTGAGTGAGTGAGTGCGTGAGTGAGTGGTTGAGTATGTGTGCGTAAGTGCATGAGTGCGTGAGTGCTCGAGTGGGTGAGTGAGTGCGTGAGTGCATGAGTGTGTGAGTGCGTGAGTGAGTGGGAGAGTGAGTGAGTGAGTGAGTGAGTGAGTGAGTGAGTGAGTGAGTGAGTGAGTGAGTGAGTGAGTGAGTGAGTGAGTGTGTGAGTGCGTGAGCGAGTGAGTGAGTGCATGAGTGAGTGGTTGAGTGCGTGTGCNTCATACCCACAAGGGCAGAGCGTGTCCTCGTTCCTTGTCCGTGGAGAGCGGTTTGGACCACGAGCCGAACTCGTGTCTGTCCTCTCACACTTGTACGCACCTTAGGCCTAGGTAGGCCGACGATGGAGCAGATGGAGCTGAGTCTTCAACGCCGCGAGTCTTGGATGCCGATGAACCTGCCACTTATGTGAGCGGAGGGTTTGCAATGGTCACTGATCAGTGTGGGCCCATAACCCTTTGTCAACCCGCCTGAGGCAAACGGTCTAAAAACGGAGTACAGTGACATCCGCCGACCGCTCATAGCATTTCAGCTATGAGAAGATATCCCCTCAGGATCGTGTTTCCACACTGTTCAGCTCACAAAGCTTGTCCCTTCCGTGGCCTCTCGGTTCCCCCTTTTAGCTTGTCCCAAGTCTTTTATATCTGCCCTTGGTTGGCCAACTTATGCCTTAGTTTTCAGCACAAGTCTCAAGGGTAAGAAGTGGATAAGAAATCACATGCAAGTGACATGTACTTATAGTCCTACAGCCGGCTCTGGAAATGTGCGCGCAGTGGCTCCTTGGAGGGCCACTTCCAGGGCAGTCCTGGGCCACCTCACCAGTCCGGCACGTCATGCGTCCTGTGACCGCCAAGTAGCATCTTCCACTGGAAGCATCCTAGAAGCTTCCTCTCATTGTTTGGGTCACAAAGAAAAATGCCCCTCCCAGGGTTTGAAGCCGTGACCTCACGACTCTAACTCTGGAGTGCTAACCATTGCGCTTAACAGGCATGTCGCACTTAGCGTCTTCCGGCTAGACTATGAGGACCAGACATAGGGGATTTACTCCATAGGAGCAGTGTATGCCTACACTTGGCCTAAGTACAGCAGTGGTCAAGGGGCACCACAAAATGACAGAAGGGAGTGTAGAAAGGGAGGGAGAGATAGAGGGAGGGGCGGAGGGAGGGGCAGGAGGGAGGGAGAGGGGGAGGACAAGGAGGGAGGGAAAGGCAGAGAGGAGGGAGGGAGGAAGAGGGAGAGAGGGAGGGAGGGACAGAGGGACGGAGGGTCACAGGGCCAGAGGGAGGGAAGGAGGGAGGGAGGGTGTGAGGGAGTGATAGAGGGTGTGAGGGAGTAAGGGAGGTAGTGGAGGGAGAAGATAGGGAGGGAGGGAGGTAGGGAGGCAAGTAAGGAGGAAGGGTGGGTGAGTGGGAGGGTGAGGGGGAGGCAAGGAGGGGAGAGCGAGACAGAGAGGAGGGGAGGAAGTGAGAAACAAATGAAGGCTGAAAGGAATGAACGATTCCGTGGACACTCATATCAAGGAAGGAAAGCACAAACAGGCAAACAAGCTAGTCAATGAACAAACGATTGAGTTTAACAGACAAACAAACAAACAAACAAACGAATGATCAAATGAATAAACAAATGAATGAACAAATGAACAAGTGAGTGAACAATAGAACAAACAACCAAGCAAACAAACACACAAACAAACAAAGAAACAAACGAACAATCAAACAATCAAACAAACAAACAAACTATCAAACAATCAAACAAACAAACAAACTATCAAACAATAAAAAAAAACAACCAAACAATCGAACAAAGGAGCAAACAACAAATAAACAAACGAACAAACAAACAAGCACACGAACAAAGGAGAAAACTAATGAACAAACAAATGCACGAACATCTGAGGTAATGAAAGCAAAAGAATCAGAATAGAAGGAACAGTGGGAGGAACGGACAATGAACGGACAAATAGACGGAGAAGGGGGGCCGAGGGCCGAACGGTCGTGCGGATGGGCGAACAGCGTAGGCGGATGGGCAGACAGGCGGATGGGGGGATGGATGAATGGACAAATGGACAATCAAGCAATGGAACAAAACGAGCATGGATCTGCGGATGGGTGCCCACGTGGACGAACAAGTGGGCCAAAAAACGAGAAAAAGAAAGGGAATTGGCTTGCTCCATCGCAACTTCACCGAGGTGTAGGATGCAACGGCCGCTGTAGTCGACACCCAAGCCCTCGGCCTGGACTAGACTGGGTCCGCAACGCTGTGTCGACCTCGCAGGAGCGCGTTGCGACACTCTTGGAGGGCCACGAGAGGAGGCTACAACCGCGGCAATGCCAGCGACGGAGTCAGCCCGCTCGGCCATTGCAGAGGGGGCACCCACGCTCCTAGATCAGGAGAATAAGGTAGAGGCGAACAACCACACCATCGGCTTGTTTATGGCTGAGCTATTGCGTGACTGGGGTGGAGGAGGGGGTTGGGCTTGAGACGGGCGACAACGTGCGACGCGCGTCATCCCACCTCTCCTGGGAGCTACACTTGGCCCTCTCAGCCTGGCTTCTCCACCTCCACCAGGCAACGCACAGAGACGAAGACGAGGGGGCAAGGGGCGATGCCGTTCTCGCACTCGTCCACCAGGAGGTCCTCGCTGCGCTTGACTAGGTCGACAAGCACCAGCAAGATGACCTCAAGCGCTTTGCAAGGCTTAAAGCACTCTTCTCCCCCCCGGTTCTCCACACCCGCTATCCGAGTATCCGCACTATCCGTCCAGTATCCTGATAGCGATTAGTACTTGGAAAACAACTGAAAAGATGTCCAGATGTATCCAGATACATTCCGATGTAGATACCAGCCAGATATATTCGGCAATCCAAATTGCCCCCAAAGTGGCTCATCCAAGGAGCCACTGCATGCCTAGGCTAGAGGCTAGCTCTATGACTATAAGTAGCTGTTAGTTGCATAGTACGGTGGTCGTGGCAACAACTCCTCTTTTAATCAGAGTACCATCGAAAGCGATGGTGGTGGAGGAAGAGGCAATGGTGGCGGTGGAAAGAGTTCAAAGCATCCTTAAAAGTGCCACAACTGTGGCAAGCTTGGACACTGGGTACGGGAGTGTAGGGTTCACAAAAAAGAAGACAAAGGTAGTGGTGGCAAGAACAAGGGCACAAAAAAGGGTGGAAAAGAGTTTATGAACATGATGGCTCAGAGCGTACCCACAACTAAGAGAGCAGCACTGCTCAAGCGTGGAGCCTTCGGGCTTGACTTTGGCACGAACCACCACTCTTCAAGGAAGAAGAATGAGTCCATCTCCATTGGAGACGATGAACGTCGCTTCAGGTGTGCCAGCGACAGCCTTGTCCATGCACAAGGCAAGGGAGACAAGTTGATTAACATCAACGTGAACGGGGTTGAGAAAGACTTGAAGCCAGAGAACGTCGTCTACATGTCGTCTTTTGCGGCGGACCTCTTGTCGGTGTCCAAAATCACGGACCACGACATGGCGGTCGTCTTCACGGAGGAAGAGGCCGTGATTGTCAAGAACAAAGACATGAAGATCTCCTATCTCAAGGAGAGTATTGTTGCACAGGTCCTTTGAGTTGATAAACTTCATGTGCTACAAACCAAGCCCCTTAAAAGTACAAATGAAAGGCATGCAGTGGCTGAAGAGCCCAAGTCTCCAAAGCCTGATGTTACACCACAGGCCGTCACCATGACAGCTAACTCCACCAAAGACAAGTGTTGGGGTGTGGCACAGACGTTTTGGCCATGTGGCTGACAGCACGCTATAAGCTTTGCAGTAGCACGAAGTAGTTTGTTGAATAGAGGGATGCAAGGCTAAGGATGAGAGAAAGTGCAAAAAACAGTGTGAGCGATGCCTCCAAGGCAAGGCAAAGAGAAAGCCCATTGAGAGTAATGGGCAACGTGCAGCAATAATCTCAAACTTGACTCACTCTGATGTATGCGGACCATTCCGCACTCCCTCAAACAACGACAACAAGCATTTCCTGAGCTTCATCAATGACCACGGTTGTAAGATGTGGATCTACTTCCTCAAGGTAAAGGAAGAAGTGAAAGAGAAGTTGCACAGGAGGCTTGGTCAGAGAAGAAAGCAGACGGCAGACACTTGTGGGTCTCTGGCTGTACTGCCTGGGCAAAGGTCCAAGCAAAAGAAGAAAGTGGCAGGTTGGATGCACGTGCTCGCAGGTGTGTAATGGTCGACTATGACACTGCACACAAGGCATACAGGCTATGAGACCAAACAGCTGGAAAGCTCATGAGAAGTCGAAACGTCGAGTTTGATGAGAGGACGCTCAACAAGGGAGAGCTGCTGGGTCTTCTCCATGCTCCCAAATGAGGAGAGTGGGTTGTATTGCTCGAATAAAATGATGAGGCACCTGAGAATTGACGGATGGTACTAATGAAGCAGGATGATGGCGACGTGCTCTGTTAATAAATCTGAGTCGTCCGAGGCCTTCGGCCCCAACTCAGAGGCTGGTGACTCTTCCACCAATAACGGATCATCAACACTGCAGGCAGTACCCAAATAAGAGCAACAGAAGCAGCTGACCCTGGAAGCACCACCAACCACACTTCGGTGCAGCACGCACTAGAAGAAACCTCTCTCCAAACATGGTGTTGAGAATGCCGAATGGGTCGCACTCAGCTGGTCATTTGTTGCTCATGGAGAGCCTGTGATCGTGGCAGAGGCAATGGACATGCAAGATGCAGCGAAGGAGAAGGAGACAGTGGACAACGAACTCGCGTCCATTGAAGAGAATAGAATATGGGTTTTGGTGGACAGGCCCTCAAACGCCCACGTTGTGGGGTCGAAGTGGGTACTTCGAAAGAAGTTCAAGTAGGATCATACTGTTGATAAGTACAAGGCAAGAGTTGTGGCGAAGAGATTTTCCCAGTAGGCAAGCTTTGAGTACAAGGAGACCGTCGTGCCCGTCGTCACATTTGCCTCCATTAGATCCATGTTGGGCATCGTTGCTGCAAAAGATCTAGAGGTTCACCTGATAGACGTCAAGATAGCTTTCCTCTATGGGAAGCTTGACAAAGAGGTGGTGATGGAAATGCCTGAGGGAGTGAAAATTCCAGAGGGCAAAGTATGCAGACTGTTGAAAGCGCTCTACGGGCTAAAATAGGCCCCAAGGATGTAGTACAAGGAGATAGACGGCCCCATGGCCGGGCTCACCTTCACGCACTGCTAGAACGACCTTAGTGTCTACGTGCGAGAGGATGAGCAAGGCTTGATGCAGGTTACATTGTATGTGGACGACTTGATCATCTGCTCTTCTTCAGTCGAGTTGCTGAACTAGTTGAAGACATACCCCAGTAGCACGTTCATGATGAAGGACATGGGTCCTTTCGAATTCTACCTCGGGATAGCCGTCCACCGCAACCGAGCAACAGGTACCATCAAACTGAACCAAAACAAGTATATCATGGAAGTCCTACAGCGCTACAACATGGAAGACTGTAAGCCCATCAGCACACCCACGACAACAGACTACAAGCTCTCCTCCTCCATGAGCCCCAGCACAGAAGCAAGACGACATGAGATGGAGGACATTCCCTACCAGTCTCCTGCTCGCAGCCTCATGTATGTCGATGTAAAAACACGCCCTCATATTTGCTATGCTCTGGGACAAGTGTGCATGTTTGTGGCTAATCCAAGGCCACACCACTGGCAGGCAACGAAACACATCATGCTCTATCTACAAAAGACACGACACATGAGACTCCAGTTTAGAGGTCAGAAAGGATCTGACCCTTTGCACCTCGTGTGCTACACCAACCCTGAGAAGTGAGTGAGAATCGACGACAAAAAGTCCACCTCAGGTTTCGTGTGCCTGTTGAATAGCAGTGCAGTCTCTTGGGAAAGTAGAAAGGAGGATTGCGTCTCCCTCTCTACCGCTGAGGTAGAGTAAATTGCTTTATCAAAAGTATGCAAAAAGACACAATGGCTACGCAACTTGCTTCCTGAAATGAAAGGGCCACAGACGAAAGCAACGGTGGTATGAATCGACAACAAGAGTGCCATGAATATAACCCAGGACGACGCGATCTCCCGGCAGACCAAGCACATCAACATCAGGTAGCACTATTCACGCGACCTGGTCGCAAAGAAGATTGTGGACCTAGAATGCACGGTGACCAAGAAGATATTCGCAAATTGCACGACCAAGAGTTAGATTGCGAATTGCATTCTACACGTCCTCGAAAGATCAGTATGGTCAACGCAGCCGACGAAGACTAAGGCCAAGACAGTTTGAGAAAGAAGGTATCTCACAGCAAATAAATAGGGGTACAAGAGAGAGTTTGTTGATCAAACATGCCTCTTGTCCATGGCCGACAATTTGACAGGCACAGGATAGACTAAGCATGCACTGATTCCTTGGAGTAATACCTCTACGTCTGATCAAGATAGACAAAGCATGCATTGCTCCTTTAGAGCAAATCTCCTTCGTCTAAACTGGAGAGTATAGCGAGCAAACACTACCCAGGACAACTCCTTGTAACTCAGATATTCCGGAGTCTGGAGCGGGAGGTCAATGGGTCAAATCCCGCCTCAAAAAGTGTTTTTCTTTGTGACTAAAAGAAAGATAAGAAAGTTTTCAGAGACATCTCAAAACATTCTAATGTCCTTCTTGGTGACCAGCGTAAATTGGCTATCTGAGAGAGCGCGATGAAGGCAGGGGTAGTGGTACAATCCAGATCGGCCCCAAAGTGGCTCATCCAAGGAGCCACTACGTGCCTAAACTAGAGCCTCGCTTTAAGACTGTAAGTACCTATCAATTGCCTGTGGTTCATTACAATTCTTAACTTTGAGACTCCTCACGGAGATATCCTCTAAAAGCAGACACTAAAAAAACATTGATTGGTTTAAGCCCCAGGAGTTAGCTCCTCGCACGAACGTGACCGGGTGCTAAGGACACATTGTAAAAATGTGATTCCTATGAACTGCTCAGTATGGAACCGTGATTTTGAGGGTGATATCTCCTCATTAAAATCCTAAGAGCAGACGGCAAATGCGATTGTGTGGGCCTTGTTTTCTAGTCTGTTGTTTTAGGCCGATTGACAACCTTTTCATTTGGATCATTCTTCAGCACAACTGATGCCCTTTCAGCCTCACATGCTCGCTGCTCCAAGGCTACCTCTCTCTTTGAGATCGAACACTTAGTATCAGAGCCTGATTCTGTCAGTTTCAGTCAGCCCAGGCCGTGACTTTGAGAGTGACAGATTAGGGTCAAACCTTGATAAAATTTGACCGTGAACCACAGTATCGTGAAGTTCGCAAGACAAACTTTAAAACGAGTCGACATAAACAAAATCCCAACGGTCAGTTGAAGAGTTACGCTGATAAGTTCTTCCAGGGCTACTTTCTTCTGTTTGAGGACGACAAACGCGTTGTACTGAGTGGCGACAAGTTTGAGTAAGAAATGATAGAGATATAGTTATTTCAAGGCGTTTGTCTTCCTCTAAGAGAAGAGAGTAGCCTTGGCCGACCTTGTTATGGGCATAATTCTTCATAACCTTTGGATTTTTGTTATTTTGGACTCGTTTTAATGCTTGTCTTGCGAAATTCACAATATTGTGGTTGATTGTCAAATTTAGTCAAAGTTTGACCATAACGTGTGACTCTCAAAGTCACGGTCTGCGCGAGCTAAACTGACAGAATCTGACTCTGATACTAAGTGTTGGATCTAGAAGAGTGTGGTAGCCTTGGAGCAACAAGCACGTGGAACTGAAAAGACATCATCTGTGCTGGAGAATTGTTTTTTAATAACTCAAAATGAAAGAGTTGTCAATCAGCATGAGACATCAGACTAGAAAACAAGATTAACACAATGCCACATGTCGTCCACTCCTAGTTTTTCAACTAGGAGGAGATATCACCCTCAGAATCACGGTTCCACACTGAGGAGTTCTTAGGAATCACTTCCTTGCACTGCGTCCTTAACACCTGGTTATCTTTTCGCAAGGAGCTAACTCCTTGGGCTTAGACCAACCACTTCTTCTTTAGTGTGTGTGTTTGGTTGACTACTCTGTGACGAGTCTCAAAGGTAGAAACTGTAATAAATGATAGGCAAATGATAGATACTTATAGTCCTAGAGCCAGCTTCTAGCCTAGGCGTACAATGGCTGTTAAATACGCCACTTTGGGGCAATCTAGATTGTATTATCCCCTGGCTTACAATGGCGCTCTCTGTGACTGTCGAGTGGCGTCAGCCACTAGGAAAGACCTTGGAATATTTTGAGGTGTCTATCTCAACCTTCCTATCTCCCTTTTGGTCACAAAGAAAACTAATCATTGTGGCCTAGTGACCTCTCACTCCATAGACTACCAATAGAACGTCTAAACCACAAGGGATTGTCCTACTTAGTGTTTGTTGGCTATACTGTCTAGTTTAGACCAAGGGGACTTGCTCCAAAGGAGAAGTGCATACCTTCTCTATCTGGACCAGACTTAGAGGACTTACTCCAAGGGAGCAGTACATGCGTAGTCTGTCCTGAGCCTGTCCAAACGGGAGCTATAGACAAGAGACATATCAGATCGATAAACCTTCTCTTGTGCCTTTGTCCATTTGCTGTGAGATATCTTCTTTCTCCAATTGTCTTGGCCTTAGTCTTGGTCTCGACCATACCAATCCCTGGGGTTCCTAAATAATGCAATTCGCTATCAAGCGCCTTTGTCATGTAATTTGTGAGCGTCCTCTTGGTCTCCACCTTTTCCAGGTCCACAATCTCCTTTTTGTCCAGGTCGCGTAGGTAGCGATACCTGATGTCGATGTGCTTGATCCGCCGGGAGTTGACATCATCCTGTTCCATTTTCATAGCACTCTTGTTGTCGATCCGGACCACCGTTGCTTCTATTTGTGGCACTTTCATCTCAGCAAGCAAGCTGCGTAGCCACTGTACATCACTGGATGCTTCTGACAGTGCAATGTACTCTCTGCAGCGGTAGAGAGGGAGACACTGTCCCGTAAGTATCCGTTTGTGTCCGGAGATATCCGTTTGTGTCTATTCAAGTATCTGAATGTACCCGTACTTCTTGGACAGATCGTATCCGCTGCACTATCCGGATAGTGCTAGTATTCGGAAGTATCTGTAAGTATCCAGATATTTGAGGTAACTATCTAGATAGCTGATACCTGACTGGTGAGAATATCCAGATAGCGGATACCTGTTGTCAGGAATGGATGTATCCGGATTCTCATGCCTACTGCCGGCCTATACCACTGCCGACCCACCCGATTAGCGGCTAGAGACGCAACAACGGCTCCACCAGCAGCTCCTAGAGCAGCAACAGCGGCGGGAGCAGCTCTAGGAGGGGCTTGAGCACCATCAATGGCAGCTGCAATTTAAGGAGATGCTACAGGGCCCGCACACCGCCGCCCTGCAGGGGGGGTTGAGGGCTCCGCGGAGCTGCAGCGAGCGCCGAGCCGGTGCAAGCACCATCCCGTTCAACCCTTCAGGCGCCCCGCTCAAGTTGGCTTGGGAGCGCCTGGCCGGTGCATCGACCAACAACGTCGCAGAGTACGCGGCCTTACTTCTTGGCATCGGTCTGGCAAAGGAGGCGCAAGTGGGGGAGCTTGTGACTGCGGCCACTCACGCCTACTTGTGGACCATATGCGCGGGGCTTCGCGCGTGAGCATCGACCGCCTCTCGGCCCGACGAGACCGTGCCCGCACCACTCTCGGAGAACGTGTTTAGGTGGTGTACCACTAGGTAGGGGGGGAACACAACGTCGTAGCAGACGCGCTGTCTTGGCTGGGCCAGGGACAAGCAGAGCCAGGGCGGCTTGAGTGCCCTGGATTCCCTTACACCCTCTGGTAAATCGGCAGGGAGGCCTTGCTCACCACTCAGCAGCCGTTCCTAGCAGGCGTGGAGGTGTTGGAGGAGCCTCGGGGTGGTCTTTGGTGGTCTAGGGACCACACGATCTCCCCGACGTGGGAGGTGCTGGAGGGCCTCGCTTGGGAGAGGTTATGCGGAGTCCTCGAGTCGGCGACTGGGGAGGAGCAGCAGATGGTTCAGGCCCCTCCGGTTTCGCTCGACTCGACGACGAGCCACAGCACAGGGTGAGCGCCATCTTCGCCAGGGCGACCGACCCCGACCTGCCCCCGACGGCGGGCCTCTACACGCAATGGATGCTCCTCCTCCACCTCCATGTCCTCCTCTGTCGTGTCTCCACATAGGAGGACCAGGTGAGGGACCCGACCTTCGTCTCCGATGGGCGTTGGCCCAAGAGAGGGGAGCGATGGGACGTGGCCCATGAGCTCCGTACGATGGATGATGTCATCCTGGAGCAGTGCCTTCGGTTCGAGGCCGGGGTCTGGGCCGGACTGGTTGAGGAGAGCCGGGAGATGGTGTGCCCGGTGGGGCGTGTCAAGGTCGTCGCTTGGCCCAACACCCGGCAGGCAGCGGCAGAGAAAGAATCAAAGGCAGCACATGCCCGCCAGAAGGTGGTCAGTCTTGTCCACTCAGGGGCGCCGTCGCAAGCCATGCACCTATTCCTGATCAAGGACCATCCATCGGCAGCAGGCACGGAGGCCACCATGATGGCCCTTCGCGAGCGCCACCGACCGGGGCTCCTCCGGATCCGGGCGGGGGTCTAGGGGTTTGCAGATCCGAGGGAGAGCAACTCCGACAGGATCACTAAGGAGCTTGTGGAGGAGGCAGTGCAGGAAGCGCCACGGGGATCGGGCCTAGAGCCCCTCCGCCTCACCTTGGAGCACCTTAGGGATCTCGTGGTGGACTCCCAAGCTGCCGTTTCCAGCGTCTGGGCAGTCCTCCGCATCATCCTTGAGAGGTCTCTTCCACCATGTGTTGCAGACTTCTTGGGCCTCAACTATCTCATCCCCATACTGAGGGGGGAGACCGAGCAGGAGGGGTTGTGCCCCATCGTTGCGGGGGAGATGTGGCTCCGGTTGGCAGGGAACCCATTCCGCGACAAGGCGCAACTCACAGCAGTCCTAAGATCCTTCCTGTATGGCTTGGGCCTCTCAGACGGAGAGGCGCTGCTGGTCAGGGGGGTGCGGGCCATCTTGGCGGCCAACCCATCCTTTTGGCTGCTCCGCCTCGACATCTGCAATGCCTTCAACAAAGTTGAGCAGGCCTCTGTTTTTTAGGCGGTACAGGCCTCTGGCCTTAGGACATTTATGCCCTCCCTGCCCCAATTCTATGTCCGCCGGGCACAGCTCCTCTTTGGCCAATGCTCTCCCACGGTCCTCGAGAGCGCCCGGTGCATCCGGCAGGGGGACCCTCGACCCTCTGGGCCTGGCTCTCTTCGACCTCGCTCTTGCCCCGGTCCTCAAGGTGGGCTTCAAGACCCTGATAACAACGGACGACACCAGGAGAATGCACTTGGGTGCCTACCAAGGAGACGCAACCACCTGCGGCCCGCTGCAGTTGCTGGGAGCATGCATAGTGGCCATGGCGGCGGCCGCAACACAGCGAGGCCTGCGGGTGCAGCCGGGTTAGTGCATGGTGTGACAGTGGTCGGGGGAGGAGGCGTCGCCATCACTAGCGAACCTCTCGTGGACAACCCTCGGTGTGCAGGTCCTGAGTTGCTCCTTGAGGGTCAAAGATCCTGCAGCAAATCGGGGTGAGCAGTAGTTTCGGGAGCCTGCTCGCGGCCTATCGCAGCTAAGCCGCATGGAGGATGTCCACGCCGTGATGATTCTCCTCCGCCTCTGCGTGGTGCCGCGGGCAGACTTCTGCATTCGGGCCATGCCGCCAGAGCCGTGGTGGCTCGACACCCTGCAGCGGTTCAACACGGCGGTGTGGGAGACAGTCCTACGTCTGCTCCAGATCCCGGGAGCGACTTTTGAGGGGTCCGAGGACTGGGACCTGCAGCATCTGGCCCAGTGGCAGCTTAAGCTGCTGCTCGGCTTCGGAGGTGCAGGCCTACTGAGCGCGCGGCACCGGGCGCTGCTCCCCTACTCTTGCACGACCAGCTCCCTCCTCCACGCGCTTGCGACAGAGTTTGGGGCAACTTGTTCCTTGTGGGTCGCAACATTGACCTTCTGCCCGTTATGGGGGCGGGTGGAGCAAAAGTTGCCCCTGCTAGTGTTCGGGGCGGTGCCGTCCCTGGACGCCTTTCACCAAAGCGCGGGGCTGCAGCTGTATCAGCACATGAGTGCGGTGTGGTTCGCAAGCCGCCGGGGGTGGTGGGTCGAGGAGACGGGGGCGACCGCCCTCCGACACTGCGCATGCGACGGGTCAGTGCGTTGCGGGCCCAGCACAGGCTCCTGCCGTTGCGCCCAGAGCTGATGCTGAGCGACGGCAACGCGGGGGAGCTCTCTCTGGCTGCAGGCGACGCCCGCGGGGTCGACAGACAGGACGTACCTCCCGGCCGAGGACCACCGCCTCCACAGGCAGCTGTGGCTCGGCCTCCCCTCGGGGTACCTGGAGCAGGTGGGGCTGGACGGGCTATCACCGGCGGCGGTGACGCGGAAGGAGAAGGCCGGGGGAGCAGTCTGGCG
This sequence comes from Penium margaritaceum, assembly GCA_023375785.1. Taxonomy (NCBI): domain Eukaryota; kingdom Viridiplantae; phylum Streptophyta; class Zygnematophyceae; order Desmidiales; family Peniaceae; genus Penium; species Penium margaritaceum. The sequence goes on from SZWC01025746.1 coordinate 27,535, forward strand.
CGTCCACAACGCCATCCACGACGAGCTTGCAGACATCTGCCGCGAACACCTCCTCAACGTGCGGGTCGAGCCCAAGCACATGCTACCTATGCCGGGCGGCCGGGGTACGCCTGGCCAGCCCTCATCCCCGTGGATCACGAGGCCGGCACCACCTGGGTGCTGGACGTCACCACCGTCGACACGCAGGGCCAGCGAGCCACTGGCCCGGGGGGCCGCCGTTCGGGCGGCAGAGCAGGAGAAGGAGGACAAGCATGTAGCGACCCTACGGCGGGGTCAGCTCCTCCGCCGCCGAGGATTGCTGTGACTGTGGTGCGGACAGCGCGGCCTTGTGAAGAGCGCCTCGACGCCGCTGGAGAAGCAATGGTGTGGTGTGCGCGTTCCTTTTCTATGTTGATGGGTGCCTTCGCACTGTGATCGCAGGCCTTTGCCTTGCCCTGCCCAACTGTGCTCCGCAGCTCTAAAGCTTTGGCATGCCTCGGCCGAGCCCTGTCCTTGCCATCTCTTGTTTGATGTGTCGTCACGTAAGGCCATCCAATGTCGGAGCCATGCCATGCCATGCCACCTCATGCCACCTCATGTTATCGCATGTCATCGCACGATGCCATTTGATGCCATCGCCCCAGGTGGAGGAGAAGGCAGCTGCAGCGCAGCCGCAGAAGCGGCGTGTGTTGCTCCAACAGCAGCAGCATGGTGCGGCAGCAATGGCTGCTTTGTCCACAGCAGCAAGTGCAGTGCGTGAAACGAGCACAGGAGATGACGATGCCATTGACTTTTGGGAGCAGCAGGATTCTGCTGGTGCCAGCAGCCCCAGCAGCATTAGAAGAAGAAGAAGAAGCAGCAGCAGCAGCAGCACCTGGTGTAGCGGTGAGGATGGCGGCAGAAGCAGCTGCAAGGGTAGCAGCAGCGGCAACGGTGAAAGCAGCAGACACACGGATGAGATTCTGATTGGCCCCTTCCCTCAACCTTCTTGGGAGGAGTGGAGACCGGCAAGGGTGAGGGAAGAAGGCAAGTCAGTGTACAAGAAGGAGGCGGCGGCAGGAGGCGAAGGAGGGTCAAAGGAGGGAGGCGCAGCACAGAGAGCGAGAAGAGACGAAGGCGAGGAAGAGGAGGAGGAAGAGGGTTTGTTGGGCCGCTCTTTTCCAAGTGAAATCGGCGTCAACGGAGTCCGACGAAGGAGTCTTGGGCAGAAGAAGCGTAGCAATAAAGACGGCACACGCATCACTTACTTGTTTCGAGGGAAGATGGCCCACCAGAGACGGCCCCTGGTGCGTTTGACTTTGTCTTGTCCTTCCACCCTCCCTCCCTTCCTCCCTCCTTTTCTCTCCCCCGTTCTCCATCCTCCCCCTCCCTCCCTCCCTCCCTCCCTCCATGCCTCCCTCCCTCCCTCCTCCCCCTCCCTCCCTCCCTCACTCCCTCCCCCACTCCCTTTCTCCCTCGCTTCCTTGCCGACATCCCTTCCAACTTTCTCGCCTCCCTCCCACTATCGTGCTTGCTGTGCTTCAGAACAGTCCAAACAGTGTCTGTGTTTTGAATACATGAACAGTGCTCATGACTGCGTTGTTGCCTGGGTCGTCCCTTGAGGGTGTAGGAGTTAAAGAAGGAAGGAAGGAAGGAAGTGCAAGCCTTCTGTCCCTCATGTCCCACTTACGCCCCTGTCGCCTTGCCGTAGTCCTCCTCCCCATCGACCTCGCCTTCCCATCTCGCTCCCTCCTGTCGCAACCGACTTGCACACCGTTCTCTACACTACTATTGCTTTCGTTTTTCTTTCGCTCCTTCTTGTTCCTTCTTTCCCTTTTTCTTTTCTCTCTTCTATTTTTTTTTCTCCTTGTGCTGTCCCCTTGCTTCCACTCTCACTGACTACCTTGCACCCTCCTCGACCCCAATGCTGTGCTCTTTTTTCCTTTTTCTTCATCGTTTTCCCCTCGTCTTTCTTGTTTTGAAACAGAACGGGACAACGGAGGAGTACGACCTCAACAACAGCTTTCTGCTTGGTCTGCAGGAGCCTGGAGCGAAGCAGCCCGACCACCTCATCATGGCCGTCGGCCCCCATGAGGTGAGGTGACGTGTGCTGTGCGAGCGCAGGCTGGCCCGTGGCCATGACGTGTGGTGTGCGGGATTCAACTGGCAGGCCGGCTGCTGGGTTGTGGGGTGAGAGGAGGAAGGGAGTGGGCAGGGGGAGAGGGGATATGACAGAGGCACAAGGAGGCTTTTGAAGGTGATGGGAGCTGGTTGTTGGGGG
>SZWC01025748.1:7180-34128 GCA_023375785.1 Penium margaritaceum
GTCAACACACCCACTTCAGCTCGCTGCGGACAAAGAGACAAAAAAAGAGGGAAAGAACATCTACTAAAAAAACCTACCATCCAATTCCAGGATGCCCTCCTCGCTGTGGACCTGGAGCATGGCCCGACAAATGATAATGGTGATCGATGGAGCATCTTGAGAGTGCATGCTATTGAGCATGGACAAAATACACTGAGTATGTATATGCCTAATGGTGTTCAATCCACGCACTAGATTTCTAGTGCACTCCTTTAGTGCGCCTGCATTAAGTAAGCATTGTGACTTGAAGTATACTGCTATTGCATTTGTATACATTCAGTGCATTGTTTGTGTAAGTTTTCATTGGGGATGGTGGGACATTGCAGGCACACATTAGCCCCATACAGTGCACTCCTCCCCTTAGGAGTGTAGGTCCAAAATTCCACATAGCACAAAATCATGGACTGGGTGTGTGGTCGGTTTATTTAATTTGAGAAAAAAGTACACTGTCCTCATGTACTAGTCCCATGCACTGGACCCCCCACATACGAATGGGGGTCAAAGTACCCATATAGACAGAGTCACGCACTGAGTGCATGATCAATGTTTTTTTGTATGGAGAACAAGCGCACTTTCCTCAAAGACTAGTGCCATACACTGGAACCTTCATAGGAGTGGGATTTCAATGTTCTATATGAGATGAAATCATGCACTGAGTATGAAATCAGTATTTTTCCGTGTGCAAAATGAGCACACTATTCTTCTATACTACCCTGATGCAATGGACCTCCCAATAGGGATGGTAATCTAATGTTTCATAGAAGACAAAATAATCACGCATTGAGTGCGTGATCAGTGTATATTTTAATGGAAAACGAGCGCACTGCCCTCATGCACTAGCCCCATGCACCGGAGCCCCCCATGGGGGTGGAGGTCAAAGGTCCCATACAAGACAAAATCACGCATTGGGTACGTAATCAGTGCATTTCTGTTTGGAGAACGAGAAAGTTTTCCTCATACACTAGCCCCACACACTGCCCCCCCCCCCCCTCCCCTAGGAGTGGAGATCTGATGTCCTCTAATGTCCCATATGAGACAAAATCACACACTCGGTGTGTCACCAGTGTATTTTTGTTCAAAAATTGAGCAAACTACCCTCCTACACTACCTCCACGCACTGGACCTCCCCCATGTGAGTGGGGTCCTAAGGTTCCACATGAGACAAAATCACGTACTAAGTGTGTGAACAATGCATTTTTATATGGAGAGTGAGAGCATTGTCCAGATACACTAGCCCCACACACTAGATCCCCATATAGGAGTGGGGGTGTATTACTCTATATGAGATAAAACTAGGCACTGAGTGCCTAATCAGTGTATTTCTTTGTGGAAAATGAGCACAAAGAAACATTAGCCCCACACACTAGATCCCCCGTCTTCCTTCTTTGGCGACCTGCACTCTCTTGCCCAGTGCCCAGGTTTGCCGCAGTTGCGGCAGTTACCCTATCGCTTGGGAGCCTTGCCGCCATTGTTGCCTCCGCCGCCACCGCTTCCGCTGCCGCCTTTCTGACCAGAGGCTGACCCTTTGCTCCCGCGGCCACCGTAGCGTGCGGCATAGGCTGAGAAGTTAGCCTCACTTCCGCTGCGGCGCATGGCCTCGTTTCGCACGTACTCGGACACTGCCGTGTACGTCAGGTCGTCCTCCTTCCAGCCGCCCATGACGGTGATCATTGGACTCCAGCTCTCCGGTAGCGCCATGAGGAGGATCATGGCTTGCATGTTCTCGTCAAGGTCCCAGTTCATCTGGCGAGCCTCGCCAAGGAGTCCTTCAAACTCCTGTAGGAAATCGGGGATTGATTCGCCCTCATTCACCCGCATGCTGATCAGCCGTTGTAGGATGAATAGTCTGTTCGCGAGGGAGGTGGATTGGTGCACGCGCTTGAGCTTGTCGTAAGCTTCGGAAGCCAGCGTGTACCNTAGCACTCACATTTGCTCCAGTGGTCTGCCCTGTGGTAGCCACTGTTGAGCTTGAGGACTGCCCTGCGGCAGCCCCCACTCCTCCCGATGGGTCAACCATTTTTGTTGCCCTTGTCTGCTTCCCACGTCTCTGCTGCGTTGAGGCCGATGTAGGCTGATGTTAGCTGATGTCTGCTACCGGTTTTAGGATGCAGATCCGTTGCTTACCCCTCTAGCCAATGTTCACCTGCAGACAGAGAATATATCTACACCAACACACCCAGGGTCTTGCCACCAAGGGCAGAGCTTGTCCTGGTTGGGACATAAGGGTCGTGCCTCCAAGGGCAGAGCTTGTCCTTAGTCCCTGTGTGCTAAGTGTAGACCAAGCCGTTGGAGCTGATGAAGCTGATGGAGCTGATGGAGTTGATGGAGCAGGCGTGTACACCTGGAGAGAGCGTACTAGAGTTGAGCGAAGCGTGCCTTACAACTGGTCAGTGTGGGCCCATAACCCTTTGTCAACCGGCCTGAGGCAAACGGACTAGAAAACAGGGCCGACACAATAGCACCGGCCGTCCGCTCCTAGCATTTCAGCTAGGAGAAGATATCACCCTCAGGATCACGGTTCCACACTGAGCAGTTCCTAGGTAATCACTTGCTAGCAACTGTGTCCACTTAACACTTGGTCACTTTCACGCGAGGTGCTAGTCAAAGACTAATTCCTGGGGCTTAGACCAACCAGTGTCTTCTTTATACTGTTCCTTAGTTGGACAACTCTGTGAGGAGCATCTAAGGCCAGATTGTGTAATTAGAATGAGGAATGAGCCTGGTACATATAGTCCTAGGCCTGGCTTCTAAGGTGTGTGGGTAGTGACACTTTTGGGGTGGTCACTCCACACCACCTCACCAGTCCGCCAATTGGCGCATCCACTGACCGCCAAGTGGCGCACTCTCCTCATGCATGGAGAAATGTCTAAGAAACTTCCCCTGTGCTAGAAGGTCAAAAAACCTCCTGCGCACATCAAGGCTCGATCGTAGGACCTGTTGTTCCTAAGTTCAACATGCTATCCGTTGCGCTACACTTTTGGTGTCTCGCTTGGACTTGCACCACGAACACGGTTTGGGGGACTTACTCCAAGGGAGCAGTGCATGCCCAACCTGTCCGTCAACCCATAGCAGTGGCCATGGGGCATAGAAGAACAACATATTTGGCTTGCTCCACCTTTCCCTGGTTTGCTCCACCTTTCTCTGGCTTGCTCCAGCTTTCCCTGCCTTGATCCACCTTTCCCCGGCTGGCTCCACCTTTCTTGGGCTTGCTCCATCTTTCTCTGGCTTGCTCCACCTTTCCCTCGCTTGCTCCACCTTTCTCTGGCTTGCTCCACCTTTTCCTGGCCTGCTCCATCTTCCTTTGGTTTGCTCCACCTCTCTCTGGCATACTGTACCTGTCTCTGGCTTGCTCCACCTTTCTCTGCCTCGCTCCACCTTTCTCTGGCTTGCGCCACCTTTCTCCGGCTTGCTACACATTTCTCTGGCTTGCTCCGCCTTTCTCTGGCTTGCTCCACCGTTATGTGACTTGCTCAACCTTTCTCTGGCTTGCTCCACATTTCTCTGGCATGCTCCACCATTCTATAGCTTGCTTCAGCTTTCTCTGGCCTGCTCCACCGTCCTCTGGCTTGCTACACGGTTCTTTGGCTTCGCCCAACTGTCTCTTTCTTGCTCCACCATTCTCTGGCTTGCTCCACTAGTCTCTGGCTTGCTCCACTGCACTGTTGCTTGCATAACCTTCTCTAGCTTTCTTCCCTGTTCTCTGGCTTGCTCTACCCTTCTCTGGTCTACTCCACCTTTCTCTTGCTTGTTCCACTGTTATCCGGCTTGCGCCACCGTTCTCTATTATGGTTCACTGTTCTCTGGCTTGCTCCACCTTTCTCTGGCTTGCTTCACCTTTCTCTGGCATGCTCCACCTTTTTCTCGCTTGTTCCACTTTTTGCTGGCTTGCTCTTTCTTTCTCTGGCTTTCTTCACCGTTCTCTGGCTTGCTCACACATTCTCTGGCTTTCTCCACCTTACTGTGGCATGCTCCACCTTCCTCTGTCCTGCTCCACCTTTCTCTAGCCTGCTCTACCACTCTGGCTTGCTCCACCATTATTTGACTTGCTCCACTTTTCTCTTGCTTGTTCCACCTTTCTCTGGCTTGCTCCACCTTTCTCTGGCTTGCTCCACCTTTCTCTGGCTTTCTGGACCGTTCTCTGGCTTGCTCCACCGTACTCAGGCTTTCTCCACCGTCCTCTGGCATGCTCCACCATTCTCTAGCTTGCTCCACCTTTCTCTAGCTTGCTCTACCTTTCCTTGGCTTGCTCCACCATTCGATGGCTTGCTCCACCATTCTCTGGCTTGCTCCACCATTTCTGGCCTGCTCCACCTTTCTCTGGCTTGCTCCACCTTTCTCTGGCTTGCTCCACCTTTCCCTGGCTTGCTCCAGATTTTTCTGGCTTGCTCCCCGTTCTCTGGCTCTCTCCACCTTTCTCTGGCTTGCTCCACCTTTCTCTGGCTTGCTCCACCTTTCTCTGGCTTGCTCCACCTTTCCCTGGCTTGCTCCAGATTTTTCTGGCTTGCTCCCCGTTCTCTGGCTCTCTCCACCTTTATCTGGCTTGCTCCACCTTTCCCTGGCTTACTCCACCTTTCTCTGGCTTCATCCATCTTTCTCTGGCTTGCTCCACCTTTCTCTGGCTTGCTCCAACTTTTCATGGCTTGCTCCACTTTCCTCTGGCTTGCGCAACCTTTCTCTGGCTTGTTCCACACTTCTCTGACTTGCTCCACCTTTATTGGCCTGCTCCATCTTTCTCTGGCTTGCTGCACCTTTCTCTGGTGTGCTCCACCGTTCTCTGGCTTGCTCAACCTTTCTCTGGCTTGATCTATCGTTCTCAGGCTTGCTCTACCTTCCTCTCGCTCGCTCCATCCTTCCCTGGATTCCTCCACCTTTCAATGGCCTGCTCCACCTTTCTCTGTCTTACTCCACCTTTCCCTGGCTTGCTCCACGTTTCTCTCGCTTGCTCCAACTTTCTCTGGGATGCTCCACCTTTTTCTGGCTTGCTCCACCAGTCTTTGGCTTGCTCTAACTTTCTCTGGCTTACTCCACCTTTACTGGCTTGCTCCACCATTCTCTGGCTTGCTCCACCTTTCGCTGGCTTGCTCCACCTTTTTATGACTTGCTCCACTGTCTCTGACATGCTCCACCTTTCTCTGGCTTGCTCCACATTTCCCTGGCTTGCTCCACTCTTCTCTGGCTTGCTCCACCATTCTCTGGCTGCTTCACCTTTTCTTGGCTTGCTCCTCCTCTCTATGTCTTGCTCCATTGTTCCTTCGCTTACTCTACCGTTCTCTGGCTTGCTCTACCTTTCTCTGGCTTGCTCCACCATTCTCAGGCTTGCTCCACCTTTCTCTGGCTTGCTCCACCGTTCTCTAGCTCGCTCTACCCTTCTCTGGCTTGCTCCATCTTTCTCCGGCTTGTTCCACCTTTCTCTGGCTTGCTCCACCTTTCTCTTGCTTTCTCCATCGTTCTCTGGCTTGCTTCACCATTCCTTGGCTTGCTCCACCATTCTCTGGCTTGCTGCACCATTCTCTGTCTTGCTCCACCTTTCTCTGGCTTGCTCCACCTTTCGCTGGTTTGCTCCACCTTTTTTTGGGCTTGCTCCACCTTTCCATGGCTTGCTCCACCTTTCACTGGCTTGCTCTACCTTTCTTTGGCTTGGTCCACTTTTTGTATGGCTTGCTCCACCTTTCCCTGGCTTGCTCCACATTTCTCTGGCTTGCTCCATGTTTTCCTGGCTTGCTTCATCTTCCTCTGGCTTGATCCACTTCTCTCTGGCTTGCTCCACCGTTCTCTTGCTTGCTCCACCTCTGTCTGCTCGCCCCATTTTTCTCTGGCTTGCGCCACCTTTGTCCGGTTTGCTGCACCTTTCTCCGGCTTGCTGCACCTTTCTTTGGCTTGCTCTACATTTCTTTGGCATGCTCCGACTTTCTATAGCCCGCTCCACCTTTCTCTGCTCTGCTCCACCGTTCTCTAGCTTGCTCCACTGTTCTCTGGCTTGCCCCAACTTTCTCTTTCTTGCTCCACCATTCTCTGGCTTGCTCCACTTTTCTCTGGCTTGCTCCACCGTACTGTGGCTTGCTCAATCATTCTTTGGCTTGCTCCGCCGTTCTCTGGCTTGCTCTACCTTTCTTTGGTTTACTTCACCTTTCTCTTGCTTGTTTGACCGTTATCTGGCTTGCGCCACCGTTCTCTGGCTTGCTCCACCGTTCTCTAGCTTGCTCCACCTTTCTCTGGCTTGCTCGATCTTTCTTTGGCTTGCTCCACCTTTCTCTGGCTTGCTCCACATTTCTCTGGCATGCTTCACCTTTCTCTGGCTTGCTCCACCTCTTTCTGGCTTGCTCCAACTTTTGCTGGCTTGCTCCACCTTTTGCTGGCTTGCTCCACCGTTCTCTGGCTTGTTCCACCTTTCTCTGGCTTGCTCGATCTTTCTTTGGATTGCTTTACCTTTCTCTGGATTGCTCCACCTTTCTCTGGCTTGCTCAACCGTTTTCTAGATTGCTCACACATTCTCTGGCTTTGTCGACCTTTCTCTCACATTTACCACCTTTCCTAGGTCTGCTCCACCTTTCTCTAGCCTGCTCTACCATTCTGGCTTGCTCCACCATTTTTTGACTCGCTCCATCTTTCTCTGGCTTGTTCCACCTTCCTTTGGCTTCCTCCACCTTTCTCTGACTTGCTCCAACGTTCTCTGGCTTGCTCGACCATTCTCTGGCTTCCTCCACCACTCTCTCGCTTGCTCCACCATACATAGGCTTGCGCCACCATTCTTTGGCTTGCTCAACCTTTCTCTGGCTTGCTCTGTTGTTCTTTTGCTTGCTCCACCGTCCTCTGGCATGCTCCACCATTCTCTAGCTTGCTCGACCTTTCTTTGGCTTGTTCCACCTTTCCTTGGCTTGCTCCACCATTCTATGGGTTGATCCACCGTTTTCTGGTTTGCTCCACCTTTCTCTAGCTTGCTTCTTCTTTCTCTGGATTCTTCCACCTTTCTCTGGCTTGCTCCACATTTCTTTGGCTTGCTCCACCGTTCTCTGGCTTTCATCACCTTTCTCTGGCTTGCCCTTCCTTTCCCTGGCTTGCTCCACATTTCTCTAGCCTGCGCGACCTTTTTCTGGCTTGATCCACCTTTCTGTGGCTTGCTTCACCTTTCTCTGGCTTGCTCTATCTTTCCCTAGCTTGCTCTACGTTTCTTTGGCTTGCTCTACCTTTCTCTGGCTTGTTCCACAGTTCTCTGACTTGCTTCACCTTTATCTAGCTTGCTCCATCTTTCTCTGGCTTGCTGCACCTTTCTCTGGTGTGCTCCATCGTTCTCTTGCTTGCTCCACCTTTCTCTGGCTTGCTCTAGCGTTCTCAGGTTTGCTCCACCTTCCTCTGGCTTGCTCCATCTTTCCATGGACTGCTCTACCCTTCTCTGGCCTGCTTCACCTTTCTCTGGCTTACTCCACCTTTCCCTGGCTTGCTCCACCTTTCTCTGGCTTGCTCCAATGTTCTCTGGGATGCCCCATCTTTCTCTGGCTTGCTCTTCCTTTCTTATGCTTGCTCTAGCTTTCTCTGCCTTACTCCACCTTTCGCTGGCTTGCTCAACCGTTCTCTGGCTTGCTTTACCTTTCTCTGGCTTGTTCCACCTTTCTATGACTTGCTCCACTGTCTCTGACATGATCCACCTTTCTTTGGCTTGCTCTTCCTTTCCCTGGCTTGCTCCATCTTTCTCTGGCTTTCTCCACCTTTCCTTGGCTTGCTCCACCTTTCTATGTCTTACTCCATCGTTCCCTGGCTTGCTCCACTGTTCTTTGGCTTGCTCCACATTTCTCTGGCTTTCTCCACCCTCCCCTAGCCTGTTCCACCTTTCTCTAGCTTGCTCCACCTTTCTCTGGCTTGCTCCACCTTTCTCTGTCTTCCTCCATCTTTCTCTGGCTTGCTCCACATTTCTCTTGCTTGCTCCTCCTTTCGCTGGTTTGATCCACCTTTGTCTCACTTCTCCACCGTTCTCTGGCTTGCTCAAGCATTCTCTAGCTTACTCCACCTTTCTCTGGCTTGCTCCACCTTTCCATGGTTTACTCCACCTTTCTCTGGCTCTCTCCACCTTTCCCTGGCTTGATCCACATTTCATTGGCTTCCTTCACCTTTTTCTGGAATCTCCACCTTCCTTTGGCTTGCTCCACCTTTCTCTGGCTTGTTTCACATTTCTCTGTCTTGCTCCACCGTTATCTAGCATGCTTCATCCTTCTCTGGCTTGCTCCACCTTTCTCGGGCTTGTTGCACCTTTCTCTGGCTTGCTCCACCTTTCTATTGATTTCTCCTTCATTATCTTGCTTGCTCCACCATTCCTTAGCTTGCTCGACCATTCTCTGGCTTGCAGCACCATTATCTAGCTTGCTCCACCATTCTCTGGCTTGCTTTACCTTTCTTTGGTTTGCTTCACCTTTCTCTGGCTCGCTCCGCCTTTCCCTGGCTTGCTCCACCTCTACCTGGCTTGCTCCACCTTTCCCTGGCTTGCCCCACCTTTCGTGGGCTTGCTCGATTTTTCTCTGGCTTGGTCCACCTTTCCCTGGCTTGCTCCACCTTTCTCGGGCTTGCTCCACCTTTCCCTGACTGACTCCACCTTGCTCAGGCTTGCTCCACATTTCTTTGGTTTGCTCCACATTTCCCTGGCTTGCTCTACCTTTCTCTAGCTTGTTCCACCTTTCTCTGGCTTGCTCAACCTTTACTGGCTTGCTCCACCTTTCTCTAGCTTTCTCCACCTTTCTCTAGCTTGCTCCACCTTTCTTTCGCTTGCTCCAGCATTCTCTGGCTTACTCCAACTTTCTCTGGCTTGATCCACCGTTCTCTGACTTGCTACACCGTTCTCTAACTTGCTCCACCTTTCTCTGGCTTGCTCCACCATTCTCTGGCTTGCTGCACATTTTCGTGGCTTGCTCCACCTTTCTCTGGCTTGCTCTGCCGTTCTTTGGCTTGCTCCATTTCTGGCTTGCTCCACCATTCTCTGGCTTGATCCAATTTTTTCTGGCTTTCTTCACCTTTCTATGGCTTGCTCCACCTTTCCCTTGCTTGCTCCACCTTTCTCTGGCTTTCTCCACCTTTCCTGAGCTTAATCCACCTTTATCTGGCTTGCTCCACCATTCTCTGGCTTGCTCCACCTTTTTCTGGCTTGCTTGACCTTTCACTGGATTGCTCCACCTTTCCATGGCTTGCTCCACCTTTCTCCGGCTGGCTCACCGTTCTCTGGCTTGCTGCACCTTTTTCTGGCTTGCTTGACCTTTCTCTAGCGTTTTTCACATTTCTCTGGATTTCTCCACTTTCCCCTGGCTTGCTCCACCTTTCTCTGGCTTGTTCCACCTTTCTCTGGCTAGCTCTACCTTTCTATGGCTTGCTCCACCTTTCTCTGGCTTGCTTCATTGTTCTTTGGCCTCCTCCACCTTTTCATGGAGTGCTCCATTTTTCTCTGGCTTGCTCCACCATTCCCTGGCTTGCTCCACTTCTCTTTGGCTTGCTTAACCTTTCCATGACATGTTCCACCTTTCTCTGGCTTGCTCCAACTTTCTCTGGCCTGCTCCACCTTTCCCTACCTTGCTCGACCTTCCTGTGGCTTGCTCCACCTTGCCCTGGCTTGCTCCAACGTTCTCTGGCTTGCTCCACCTTTCCCTGGATTGCTCCACCATTCTTTGGTTTTCTCCAGTTTTCTCTTGCTTGCTCCATATTTCCCTGGCTTGCTCCACCTTTCTTTGACTTGCTACACCTTTTTCTGGCTTGATAAACATTTCTCTGGCTTACTCCACCGTTCTCTGGATTGCTCCACCTTTCCCTGGCTTGCTCCACCTTTCCATGGCTTCCTCTACCTTTCTCTTGCCTTCTATACCTTTATCTGGCTTGCTCCACTGTTCTCTGACTTTCTCCACCTTCCTCTCAGTTCCTCCATCTTTCTCTCGCTTGCTGCACCTTTCTCTGGCATGCTCTACCGTTCTCTGGCTTGCTTCACCTTTCTTTGGCTTGCTCTAGCGTTCTCAGGCTTGCTCCACCTTTCTCTGGCTTGCTCCATCTTTCCCTGGATTTCTCCACTTTTCTCTGGCCTGCTCCAGATTTCTCTAGCTTGCTCCACCTTTTGCTGGCTTGCTCTACCTTTCTCTGAATTGCTCCACCTTTCTCTAACTTGCTCCATCCATCTCTGGCTTGCTCCACCTTTCTTTGGTTTGCTCCAACTTTCTTTGGCTTGATCCACCATTCTTTGGCTTGCTCCACCTTTCCTTGACTTGCTCCACCTCTCTATGTCTTGCTCCACCGTTCTCTGGCTTACTCCACCATTCTCTGGCTTACTCCATCTTTGTCTGGCTTGCTTCACCCTCCCCTGGTTTGCTCAATCTTTCTTTGGCTTACTCCACCTTTCTCTGGCTTGCTCCATCTTTCTCTGGCTTGCTCCACATTTGTCTGGCTTGCTCCACCTTCTGCTGGCTTGCCCCACCTTTCTCTTGCTTGCTCCAACGTTCTCTAGCTTGCTCCACATTTTTCTTGCTTGCTCCAATGTTTTCTAGCTTGCTCCACCTTTCTCTGTCTTGCTCAACATTTCCGTGGTTTGCTCCACCCTTCTCTGGCTCGCTCCACCTTTCTCTACATTGCTCCACCTTTCCCCGATTTGCTCCACCTTCCATGGCTTACTCGACCTTTCCCTGGCTTGCTTTGCCTTTCTCTGGCTTGCTCCTCCTTTCTCTGACTTGCTTCACCTTTCTCTGACTTGCTCCACATTTCTTTGGCTTGCTCCACTGTTCTTTAGCTTGCTCCACCCTTCTCTTGCTTGCTCCACCGTTCTTTGGCTTAGTCCACCTTTCTCTGGCTTGCTCCACTTTTGTTTGGCTTGCTTCAACTTTCTTTGGCTTGGTCCACTGTGCTCTGGCTTGCTCCACGGTTATATGATGTTTTCCACTATTCTTTAGCTTGCTCCACCGTTCTCTGGCTCGCTACACATGTCTCTCATTTGCTCCATCGTACTCTGGCTTGGTCCACTTTTTCTGGATTGCTCCACCTTTCCCTGGCTTGGTCCATCTTTCTCTGGCTTGCTCCACCTTGTCAATGCGCCGGATAGCAAGGGTCTAGAAAACGGGTCCCGACATGGGAGGCCGCCAAGCGCTCTTGATAACATATCACCCTGGAACGAGGGATCCACACTTTAGGTTTGTTTGGTTTGCAACCTCATGAAGTCCGCATATTGCTCTTTAGTGTCTACCTTTGGTTGGAAACTCTATGAGGAGTCTCAAAGGCAAGAGCTGTAAATGGATGCATGTAAGGTACAGGATTTTATACTTGCAGAGCTTTGCTAAAGCTTGTGCTTGTAGTGACTCCACTGGAGCCAACCTCAACCTACAGTCCTACTCGGCACGTCGTTAGACCGCCAAGTGTCATTCTCTCATAAGCTTCCTAGAAGCTTCCTGTCCCAGTTTTGGCCACAAAGAAAATTGTGGCCATCACGGGGATTGAACCCGCAACCTCTCGCTTGAGACTCCGATGCCTATTCGACCAAGCCAAAAAGGTATGGTTTCTATGATGTGCCACATGGGACATACCCATTATGGGCAGTGCATTCCAGGCCTTTCTCAGAACAGACCAAGGGGACATACTCCAAAGAGCAATGCATGCCTTGTCTGTATGTGTAGCTAGCCAGCTTGAAAGTGGACAAGGTGCGTAGTATTTCAACAAATCTCTTCCCTACATCTCTGTCCATCTGTCGCTTACTGGGGTCTATCAATACCTCGGGGCTCACCCTTCTTGTGCCGCACTCCTTATGCTGAATCCACATATGCCTGTATAGTGCAAGTCGCTCTCCAAGGGCTTGGCCATGCAATCAGCAAGCATGCTCTTCATTCTTCACTGTTGCAAATCTACTACATGTTCTTCATGTGAGTAGTGGTAACGTATGTCGATGTGCATTGTTTGCCAAGAGATGATCTCGTCTTCAGCCATCGCGATGGCGCTCATGTTTTCCACGTGTACGACCGTGGCGTCCTTTTGTGGCAGTGACATTTTGCCAAGCAGGCTGCGCAACCAATGAGTCTCCTTCCACAACTCAGACATAGCAACATACTCTACCTCAGCCATGGACACGAAAACACAATCCTACTTCATGCTGGTCCATGAGATGGCAGCGCCATTCAAGATGCACACGTATCCAGAGGTGGATTTTCTGTCATCTATATTTCCTCCCCAGTCAGTGTCGGTGTAGCACTTTTGGCAAAGGGGTTCCGTTCCTTCTTGGCCTCCAAGGACGGGGCCCATGTGACGTGTCTTCTGTAGGTAGCGCAAGATGCGCTTGACTGCCTGCCAATGTTGTGGCCCAGGGTTGGCCACGAATCTGCTCACTTGTCCCACGGCATAGCACATGTCTGGACGAGTCCCTACCATGGCGTACATGATGCTACCCACGGCGGACTGGTAGGGGATGTCTTGCATCTCCCTTTGTTCTGCTTCATTGGTTGGCGACATGGAGGCCTTCAGCTTTGTATCGGTCGTCATTGGGGTGCTGACAGGTTTGCAATCTTCCATGTGGTAGCCCTTCAGTACCTAACCAATGTTTTTGGTTTGGTTGAGTTTGATGGTGCCTGCTACTCGGTTGCGGTGGATTGCGATCCCGGCATAGTACTCGAGAGGACCCATGTCCTTTGTCAAGACAAAGGACCTTTTCTGAGGTCAGACTTAAGCTCATCTAGCAGCTCGACCAAAGACAAGCAGATGGTCAGATCATCCACGTACAACGCAACCAGCATCAGCGCGCTCCCATCATGGCGCATGTACATGCTCGGGTCATTGTGGCAATGCGCGAAGGAGAGACCGGTCATGAAACCGTCCATCTCTTTTGTACCACATCTTAGGGGCCTGTTTAAGCCCGTAGAGCACTTTCACCAACTTGCACACCTTGCCCTTGGGAGCTTTGACTCCTTTAGGCACCTCCATCAGCAATTCCTTGTCAAGCCTCCCATAAAGAAAACATGTCTTGACATCCATCTGGTGAATCTCCGGGTTCTTTGCGGTTGCAATGCCAAGGAGAGAGCGGATGGAGGCAAAGGTCACGAGACGGGCGCGAACGTCTCATTGTACTCGGAGCCCGGGCGTTGAGAGAACTCCTTAGCCACTACCCTTCCCTTGAACTTGTCAATACCGCTGTCTTGCTTCTTCCCCACTCTGAGGACCCACTCGGATCCAACCACGTGGGCCTTGTTGGGTCTATCCACCAGCACCTACGTGCCGTTCTCCACAATGGACGTGAGCTCGCTGTCCACTGCCTCCTTCCACTTGGTCTCATCTGGGCCATTCATTACCTCTGCTACTATGGATTGCTCTCCCTAAGCCATCAACAACCAGCTAAGGTCGGTCCAATCATCCTCATACCGCAAAGGTGCTTTCTTCGGTCGCAAAATGCGCCGGGGTGCTGGTGGGAATTCTTGCTTTGGTGCTGGTGCTTCCACAGGTGGTGGTTTGTCGTCGTTGTTGTTGTCCTCAAAAGAGTCGTCAGACTCCAAGTCAGAATCGAAAGCTCCAGATGCCTTGGTATCCGCGTTGATCTTAGATGCTACATCATCCTCCGCAGCTACTCTCCCATTCCCACCATATGTTGGCAAAGCGACCCAGTTGTCGGGTGCTTCGTCTCTGGACTCGAGCAGCAGTATCCACTCTCCCGCTTTGGGAGCAAGGTTCGGGTCCAGCAGCTCTCCCTTTTCAAGGGTGCGTTCATCAAACACGACGTCGCGGCTCCTCACAAGCTTGCCTGCTGCGTGGTCCCAAAGCCGATAGACTTTGTGTGATGTGTCATACCTAACCATGACCCACTTACTGGAAATTGTGTCAAGCTTACCTCCACCGTCTTCCGAGTGAATCTTCACCCATGCAGTTGACCCGAACATCGTAAGATGAGATGCGTTGGGTTTCTTTCCCGACCATGCTTCCTGGGGTCTTCAGCTGCTTGTCCTGCTCATTTTCACACTTCCGGAAGGCGGTCGCTGGTGTGAGGTTCAAGAGGTAGCAGGCCGTTGTTGTTGCTTCGACCCAAAAGCAAGGCGGGAGCTTGGCGTCAAAGAGCATGCTTTGCACCATGCCGAGAAGGGTCTGGTTTATCCCCTTGGCAACGCCGTTGCTTTGGGGGCTGTGAGGGGTGGTTTGCTCGTGGCGGATGCCATGATGCTTGAGCCAAGGCTTGCATGCCTCGTACTCACCCCCGTTGTCACTTCGGAGTGTCTGCACTTTCTTGGACGTTTGCCGTTGAACCATGGCGACAAAATCGAGGAGCTTCTCCTACACCTCTCCCTTTGTTTTGAGGAAGTAGATCCACAACATGCAGCTGTGGTCTTCAATGGAGGTCAGGAAGTACTTGCTTCCTCCGTTAGACGGTGTGCGGAAGGGTCCACACACGTCACTGTGCATCAGCTCCAAGACATGCTCTGCTCGTTGATCTCCTCTCCTAAACGGCTTCTTCTTTACCTTTACTTGGAGGCATGGTTACCATAATCTACACCCTTTGCCATGCTTCATGGTGGACCCTTCCATTCCGCGGACAACCTCTTGCTCTTGCATCTTTTGTAGCGTGCTGTTGGCCACGTGGCCAAATCGCCGGTGCCAAAGCTCAGCATCAGTGTCTTTGGTTGATGTGGCGGCCGCAACGGTCACCGATGGTGCATCCTTTGGCTCCGGTTCCACTGTCTTGGTGGCACATGCGAGTCGCTCATCCGATGCCTTGGTGACCTTGGTTTAAAGCACGTAGATGTCAGAAATATGTGCTCTCTAACTTCGCTTCTTGTTACAAAAAGGGCCCAGGGTAAATTAAGAAGAGGTCTAGATCATCTCTCCAAAGAGGGAACAAATAATCGGTGCACTGATGAATGTGGCAAAGAGTCACCCGCGTCCGGCTAGCGATGAAGCCATTGCTCTTTTCTTTGCTCTGTTCCCTTTGTATATATGGAGGACTTTCATTCCCTCAAAACGTAACCAGAACAGTTCTGTTCATCCTGTTTCCTTTTGTTCCGCGGCTTTGCCACCGTGTTCTGGCTCTGCTCGCCTCTTGTCCCTACTGCCTTCGTCCACCAGCCCCAACTATCTCTTCATTTTGTTACTCTCGACTCTTTACTCACTCTCGGCGCATCACTCACTATGCTTTGCTTCCATGTTCTCTCCCTGTCCACTGTCTACCTCGACATTGCAGCATCTCACCTCTTTTGAGCTCCTGCAACTAACTCATTGGGGTCTCCCTCACCTTTCTGTTCTTGTCACTCTGATAACTTGCTCCCGCATGCCTTAGTGCTTCTGCCCGCTTCTGCACCGTAAGTCCTTTCTCATTGCATTATGCTGACATGGTATCAGAGCATTAGGCGACATCACCTGGTGCCCCGTGACCTAGTCATCTCCTCTGCGGCCGTCCTTGCCACCCTGCACCTCTCTGCCTTGCAAAGCTGACATCAGCAGCATCACCTGAAGTGCTCCTCGCACTGAAGAAACGTCTTGTCATTCTGAGGAAGCCCTGCGTCCATTTTGCGCCCATGGCTAACGATTGGTGACCTGTCGTCCACAAGAGCTGCCAGCACCCCTCAAGCCGCTGCCTACTGTCATCTTCCTAGAAGTTTCTCACCACTCGACGTCTGCCGTCTTCCTTTGCTCCAGCCCTTACAAGCGCCTCCTCCTTCCTCATCTTCTCCTCAGTATCATCTGCCTAGTCCGACCCGCCCATCTCAGCTCTCTCGCATTCATCACCTTGAGCCGTCCTCTCGCGCCGCCTCCGCTTGTCGTCAGCAACAGCAGATCGCCTTCCGCCACCAGGACGTTGGACACCACCAGTCTTTCTGCTCGTCGGTTTCGGGCTAACTGGGGAACAAGATGTCACTCTCTTGACCTACGAATCGGCATCATCACCTACCTCACGACCTGCCCTACAACAACCGTTTCCTCTCGCTGACAGGATATGGAACACCACCAGTCTTCCTGCCCGCCGATCTCGTGCCAACTGGGGAACAAACTGTCACTCTCCTGACAACAAAGGAACTGGGTGCCTCGCTCTACGTCCATGGTCATCTTCGCCTGCTCCTCCATCGGGCATCGCATCATCCTCCTGCTAGCCTCTTGGATCATCATCTCCATCCCTCATTGCCTCATCAGGATCATCATCAGCTCCTCCTCATCCTCCTCCTATTCTTGCATCATCTTCCTCGCTGCCTCCTCAGTTTTCTACATCATCTCAGCTTCATCTGCCTCCTCCGATTTGCCCTTCCCTCATCAGCTTTATCCTCGTCATCATCTGCATTGCTTCAAAGTGTCCACCCATTCATCAGCAGCCTCCGCTTGCCTCCTCCTCCACATTATTCTTCCGCTTGGCACAAGGATCTGCCCGGTCGCATCGCTTGTTGCGCGAGGACCTGCACCTATTGGAAATCTCAGACTCCAACAAGAGTTTTTTCTTCTCAATAACAGTTCAGGTCCAACGCCAAACCATGTTGACCTAACGGCTCTCCGAGTGTCTGACCATTGAGTCTTGTGTATGAAGTCATCCCCTAATAATGTGACACCTGTCACCCGCGTCCGGCTAGCGAAAAGAAGCCATTGCCATGCTCCTCTGTTCTGTTCTGTTGTATATTTCCAATGAAGTTCATTCCTTTGGGTCAACCAGAACAGTTCTTCCCATCATGTTCCCCTTTGGTTCTGTGGCTTCGCCGTCGTGTCTTCGCTCTGCTCGCACCTTGCATACCTTGTCTTCCCCAGTCTTTTCCCAGCTTGTAGCTCTTTGCTCCGTCACTCTCGCTCCTTCACACAGCTCTCTCCCACCCAGCCATCACTCATCTCGCTCTCGCTCTCTCTCAACAGCTTGTCTACCTTGTCTCCTTGGCACCTCGGCCTCTCTCAAGCTCTACGATGAACTCCTTGGGACCGCTTTTGCTTCTTTCTCTTTGGTGAAGTACTTGTGCATGTTCCAATGCTTCTGCCTGCTTTTGCTACTGCCATTATCGTGCCTACATTCTTCTGACATGGTATCAGAGCATCAGGCAACATTACTTGGTGCCTTGTGACCGAGTCATCGCTCTACCGCCACCTTTTGCTTCACTGCTTTGATTTGCACTCCTCTGCCACCGCCACCGCCACTTTGCACCTCTACGCTTTGCCAGCAGCTGACATCGGTAGCACTGCCTGAAGAGTTCCTCGCGTTGAAGAGACGTCTTGTCATCCTGAGAAAGCCCTGCGCCCATTTCGCGTCCGTGGCCAAAAATCGGTGACTAAACGTCAACAACAACCGCAAGCAGCCCTTGAGCTGCCATCTGCCGTCATCTTCCAAGAAGCTTCCTGCCTCCCGCTGCCTACTGACTCTCTTCGTCCCAGCCCTCACAAGCTCCTCCTCCTCCCTCATCCTCTTCACAGCATCACCTGCCTCATCCAACTCGTCCACCTCAGCTCTCTCGCATTTTTCATCTCGAGCCATCCTCTTGTGCCGCCTCTGCTTGTCGTGAGCAACGGTAGACCGTCTTCCGCCGCCTGGACATCGGAAACCACCAGTCTTCCTGCTCGTTGGTCTTGAGCTAACTGGGGAGCAATCCGTCACTCTCCTGACCACCAGACCGGCATTAACGCCTACATCACGCCTTGCCCTACGGCAACCTTTTCCTCTCGCTGACAGGATATCGGACACCACCAGTCTTCCTGCCCATCGGTCTCAGGCCAACTGGGGAACAAGCCGTCACTCTGCTGAACATAAAAGGAACTGGGTGCTTTGCTTTGCGCTCACTATCGTCTCCGCCCGCTTCTCCATCTGGCGCATCATTGCTGCCAGCCGCTGTCATCATCCTCATCCCTCGCCGCAACATTAGCATCATCATGAGTTCCATCCCCATCATCCTCCTCGCTGCCTCATCTAGCTTTTTCCTCATCCCAGCCTCATCTGCTTCCTCCGACTTGCTCTCTCTTCATCAGCTTCATTCATCATCCCCATCGCTTCGGAGCGCATGTGGTTCCACCCCTGCGCCCACTCAGCCATCAGCTGCATTCGCATTCCTCCGCTTCCACATCGTCCTTCCGCTCGGCACAAGGATCTGCCCGGTTGCATCGCCCGCTGCGCGACGACCTGCACCCACGCCAAAACTTCTTGCAGCGCACGCGGCTCACCACTGCACCCACTTTGTCATCATCAGCTTCCGCCTCCGCATCATTAGCATCTGTGGCTAGCACAAGGACCTGCACGAGCTAGCTGCCCGCTTCGCAGCAGGCTGCACCCACGCCGGCAACAGATTTATCGCGGCGCGTTGGCCTTCGCCTTCCCCTTGCCGCACTCTTTTACCTTATTTCAGCAGTGCACGTGGTCTTGCCCCTGCACCCACTCCGCCATTCAAGCATTTTTTCTGCCAACATCCGCCCTCATCGCCTGCTTGGCACAAGGATCTGCCCGGTCGCATCGCACGTTTTGCGACGACTTGCGCCCACGCCGAACACTTTCGCAGCGCACGTGGTTTCATCCCTGCACCCAGAAACTGCCAACTTTCTCAGCATCAACCTCCTTTGCTCCACTCGCATCTTAAGCAAATCAGTCGCTCACACCAGCTTCCTCTACCCCTCCTACTTCATCAAAACATGGTCAACTCCTGGCACACCTGCCCAACTCTTGATGAAGATGGAAGCAACATCTATAGTTGGTTACATACTGTGTTGACCGCTACCAGCACCATCTTCATCCATGAATATCGTGTGTCTGATTTCCTCCTCGGCGCATATGAACATCAGCGCTCCCCTCAGCATACTCCACACCTCTATTATGCCAGATTCCTCCTAATTTGGGGACATCTCTTCAACCTCGTGGATATGTCCTTCCATCATCTGTGCAAGAATGCAAGGAATGGACCAAAACTCTGGTTCAGTCTGCAACAAGAAGCATGGAAGCGGCGGTGGATCACCCTCACATGCCGAGACAATCCTGTTGTTCCTCCTCTGCCCAAAGAGCTCAACTCCAGACCCTATCTCAAGATTGACCTGGAAAAATCAGAAGAAGAAGAAGAGGTAGAAGACCTAGTGGCAAAAGAATCTCTACCAACTTACCCTACTCCTACAGCAGCCGGACTAGGACAAGCTGCCAAAAACAAACAAGAAAGTAACATCAAGGAGTGGTAGACAAAAATCTACACTCTCCTCTATGCAGAGCTCATTAGAGGATTTGCAACCACAAATGCCCTCCTTGGAAAACCCAAACATCTCCGCAAGCAATGCTCCCCAGCTGAAATGACCAGAAAGCAGGACAGCCTTGACTATGGTCTCAGAACATGGCTGTGGCGCTTCATGGACAGAAACCTTCATCACCTGGTGTCAGCTCATCCCAATGACCTGCATGCTATGTGGAAGGGCCTTCTTGGATACTGCAATGGTCAACATCTTGGAGAGTGGGAGAGGTACTGCTACAAACTCTTGTCAGACTCAGGGGTTCTGTTGGAAATCTTGGACTCCGACAAGAGTTATTTCTTCTCAACAATGGTTTAGGTCCAACGCCGAACCATCTTGACCTAACGGCTCTCGGAGCGTCTGACTGTGAGTCCTGTGTATCAAGTCATCCCCTAATAATGTGACACCTGTCACCCGCGTCCGGCTAGCAGAAAGAAGCCATTGCCATGCTCCTCTATTCTGTTATGTTACATACTTCCGAGGAAATTCATTCCCTTGAGTCAACCAGAAGAGTTCTTCCCATCCTATTCCCCTTTGGTTCCGCGGCTTCGCTTCGTGTCTTTGCTCTGCTCGCACCTTACATACCTTGCCTTTGCCAGTCTTTCCCAGCTTGGAGCTCTTTGCTCCGTCACTCTTGCTCCTTTGCTCAGCTCTCTCCCAGCCAGCCATCACTCATCTCGTTCTTGCTCTCTCAACAGCTTGTCTACCTCGTCTCCTTGGCACCTCGGCCTCTCTCAAGCTCTACGATTAACTCCTTGGGACCGCTCTCGCTTCCGTCACTTCACTGACGTACTTGTGCATGTTCTGATGCTTCTGCTTGCTTCTACTACTGCCGTTCTCGTGCCTACATTCTTCTGACAACACCCACACCAAAATTTCCTGCAGTGCACGCAACTCGCCCCTGCGCCCACTCCGTCATCATCAGCTTCCGCCTTTGCATCATCGGCATCTGTGACCAGCACAAGGACCTGCACGAGCTAGCTGCCTGCTTCGCAGCAGCCTGCACCCACGCCGGCAGCAGATTTCTCGCGGCGCATTGGCCTTCGCCTTCTCCTTGCCGCATCCTATCCCCCTACTTTGCAGCTTACAAGGTTCCGCCCCTGCGCTCGCGCAGTCATCATCAGTTCATCCGCTTCCGCATTGCTCCCCGCGCGGCACAAGGATTCCCCCGGTCACATCGCCCACTTTGTGACGACCTGCGCCCATGTTGAAACCTTCCGTCAGCGCACGTGGTTCTGCCCCTGTGCCCAATTTGTTGTTCGTCATTCCTCCACCATCATCCGCCTTTGTTGCTTGCTCGGCACAAGGATCCGCCCGGTCGCATTGGCTCAGTCGCAACAACATGCGCCCACGCTGAAAATTCTTCAGCGCGCTCCTACGCTTAAGGCTTCCTTATTCATCAGCTCCACTCAATAACACTACATTCTGCTCCACTAACAATGACCTTAACTGCCAAAATATCTCCTCTCCTAGCATCCCGGCCTCTTATTAACGCCACCACATGCATCCAGGGCCAGTCAACTTCTCATCCTTCCCTCCTCACTTCCTCATGCAATGTGAGGACTTGACCCTCACTGCAAGCCGAGCAACAAACATTCTACAATGGTCGCAAGACTTCTGCAATCTTTTCCATCTCTACTACATCAAAGGCGTCCTAATCTCCTACTCTCTCTAACACTGCCCTCTCTACAAAGGAGGCGGACGCTTCCCTACAAACTTCCACTCCACGTTGGTGCCCTTTGTGGAAGAAGAAATTTGAGGAGCACTACACAGTATTGCTGCTCCCACCTTGCATCCACTCATCCGCAAATGCAAATGCACCCTCAGTGAGATGTGAGAGACCTACTTCACGCATGCCGCTGCCGCATTCCTCCACCAGCCCACGAACCTCCAAGATTGCAACACTGTCGAGTGGTAGCTTTTGCTCGAATCCGACCGGTTCGTGACTGCTACAAGGACAATGCTCAGGGATCAGACTCACGCACAACTCATACCCTGGCAAAACCAAGGAGGAAGCCAACCCTACACGAAGCGAGCCAGATTCAGGGAGGGTGTAGGAAATATGTGCTCTCTGCCTCCGCTTCTTGTTATGAAAAGGGCCCCGGGTAAATCAAGAAGAGATCCAGATCATCTCTCAAAAGAGAGAATAAACAATCGGTCCAACGGCCTCCTGTGGACCGTTACCGACCAAGGTGACAAAGAGTCACCAGCGTCTGGCTAGCGAAGAGGCAGTTGCTATTTTCTTTGCTTTGTTCCCTTTGTATATATGGAGGACGTTCATTCCCTCCAAACTTAACCAGAATAGTTCTGTTCATCCTGTCACTTTTGGTTCCGCGGCTTTGCCACCGTGTTCTCACTCTGCTCGCCTCTTGCCCCTACCGCCTTTGCCCACCAGTCCCAACTCTCTCTTCACTTTGTTCCTCTTGATAATTCGCTCACTCTCGGCGCATCACTCACCACGCTTTGCTTCCATGTTCTCTCCCTGTCCATTGTCTACCTGGACATTGTGGCATCTCGCCTCTTTCAAGCTCCTGCGACTAACTCCTTGGCGTCTCCCTCACCTTTTTGTTCTTGTCACTCTGATAACTTGCTCCCGCATGCCTTGGTACTTCTGCTTGCTTCTGCACCTGAAGTCCTTACTCATTGCATTCTTCTGACAGTAGAGGCCGTCGACTCTTGGAACTTGGAGCATGAGGTCGTCTTTGGTGTACAAAATTTGGATGTCCTCGTTTTCTAGGGCCACCGCTTCCTTGTTGGTGAACACCACTATCATGTTGTTGTCGGTGATTTGTGAGACGGACAGCAAGTTGGTTGCAAAGGAGTGCATGTACACGACCTTTTGAGGGTTGACCGCCTTCTCCGCACCGTTCACGTTGAACATGATCACCTTTTTCCCCTTCGCCCATGGCTTGGATGATGCCACCGTTTGCACAATTGATACGCATGACAGATCCGGTCATGGAGACAAATCCACCCTTCTTGTTTGATGAGTGGTGGTTGGTACCCGAGTCAAGGACGAATGCCCCGGGCCTCAGGATTGCTGCTCCCTTCATGGGCAGCCCACTAGCCATCATGCTGGTGAGCTCCTTCTTCTCGTTTCCACCTGTGTTCCCATCTTCTTTCTTGGGACTACGGCAGTCCCTAGCCCAGTGTCCAGCCTTGCCACAGTTGTGACAGTTCCCGGGCTTCTTGGAACTCTTCCCACCACCATTGCCTTTCCCTCCACCATCACCGCTTCTGCTGTTGCCTCGAGTGGAGAGAGAGCATGCACCTTGTCCACCAAAGCAAGAGACATAGGGTGAGATTTTTGCCTCACTGCAACTGCGTCACATGGACTCGTTGCGGACGTGTTTGGAAACAACCTCATACGTCAGATCTACCTCCTTCCAACCACCAAATACGGTGATCAAGGATCCCCAACTTTCCGGCAGCGCCATTAGAAGGATCATGGCACGCATGTTGGAGTCGAGATTCCATTCCATTTGCTGGACCTCTTAGAGCACATTATCAAACGACTGCAAAAATACGGGTATCGATTCTCCTTTGCTCACCCTCATCAACATCAACTATTGGAAGATGAAGAGTCGGTTTGCTAGGACGTTTGATTGATGCACACGTGAGAGCTTTGCACAGGTCTCGGCAGCCAACGTGCATCCTGTGATGTGGGAGTGTTGAGTCTTGTTGATGGACGTCACAAGAATGGCAAGAGCCATGTTGTTCTTCATCGTCCATGCTGCAAGGTCAGCCGCATGCGTTGTCACCGTCGCATTGACGGGTGCTGTCTTGGTCCCTTTTAGGATGTCAAGGTAGCCACGAACATTCATGACAATCTCAAACTGCCATTTCCACAAGGGAAAACCTGTCCCTGTGAACTTGGACATACCCGCCTCAAGGCAGGCTTGAGTCGGATCCGACATTTCCTGCAGTTGCTCGTCTTCTCTGCTTTGCAACTACTCTGCTTCATTGAGGCCGATGAGACTGATGAGGTTGCTGACTGTGACCGTTGTCAAAGGTGCAGTTAGTTCAGTTGCATACCCCTCGCGCCGATGATTGCCTAAGGGGATGGTGCCGTCGTGAGAGAATGGACTCGAGGTCGTACCACCTTCTAAAAATGGGCAGAGCTTCATCCCGTTGGGACTCGAGGGTCTTGTCCAACATGAACAGAGTTGTTCCTTGTCCCCTAGTCCGCCACATGTGTGCACCCTACCTAAAGAAGCCGATTGAGCCGATGGAGCAGATGGAGCCGTCCAATGTTCGTGTCGCTGTTGTACCTACCTAGAATTGTAAATGGATGCATGAAAGGTACAGGCTTTTACATTTACAGAACTTTGCTAAAGCTTCTGCTTGTAGTGGCTCCACTGGAGCCAACCTCAACCTACAGTCCTACTTGGCGCGTCCTTAGACCTCCAGATGTCATCCTCAAGCCAGGCTCTAGGAATCTTCCTAGAAGCTTCCTGTCCCAGTTTATGCCACAAAGAAAATTGCGGCCGTCGCAGGGTTTGAACCCGCGACCTCTTGTTAGAGACTCCGGTGCCTATTCAAACACGCCAAAAAAGTATGGTTCCTACGATGAGCCACAGGGGGTTACCCATTATGGGCAGTGCATTCCTGGTCCATCTCATAACAAACCAAGGGGACGTAATCCATAGAGCAATGCATGCCTTGTCTGTATGTATAGCTGGCCAGCTAGGCAGTGAACAAGGTGGATACTACTTCAACACACCTTTCACTGGCTTGATCTGCCTTTCCCTGGCTTGTTCCACCTTTCTTGGGCTTGCTCCACCTTCTTTGGCTTGCTCAACCTGTCCCTCGCTTGCTCCACCTTTCTCTGGCTTGCTCCACCTTTCCCTGGCTTGCACCACTTTCCTCTTGCTTGTTCCACCTCTCTCTGGCTTGCTCCACCTTTCTCTCGCTTGCTCGACCTTCCTCCAACTTGCTCCACCATTCTCTGGCTTGCTCCACCTTTCTTTGGCTTGCTCCACCTTTCTCTGGCTTGCTCCACCTTTCTCTGGTTTGATTCGCCGTTTTGTGACTTGCTCAACATTTCTCTGACTTTATCCATACTTCTCTGGCATGCTCCACCTTTCTCTAGTCTGCTCCAACTTTCTCAGGCCTGCTCCACCGTTCTCTGGCTTGCTCCACCGTTCTCTGACTTGCTCCACCTTTCTCTGACTTGCTCCACCTTTCTCTGAACTGCTCCAAATTTCTCTGCCATACTCCACCATTCTCTGGCTTGCTCAACCATTCTCTGGCTTACTCCACCGTACTGTGGCTTGCTCAACCGTTCTCTGGCTTACTCCACTGTTCTCTGGCTTGCTCCACCTTTCTCTGGTTTACTCTACCTTTCTCCTGCTTGTTCCACTGTAAGCTGGCTTGCTCCATTGTTCTCTGACTTGCTTCACCGTTCTCTGGCTTGCTCCACCGTTCTCTGGCTTGCTCCACCTTTCTATGGCCTACTGCATCTTTCTCTGGCTTGCTCCACCGTTCTCTGGCTTGCTCCACATTTCTGTGGCTTGCTCCACCGTTCTCTGGCTTGCTATGGAATGCTCTGGCTTTCTCCACCTTTCTCTGGCATGCTCCACCTTTATCTGGCCTGCTCCAGCTTTCTCTTGCCTGCTCTGTCACCAGGGTTTGTTCCACCGTTCTCTGGCTTGCTCCACCTTTGTCTGGCTTGTCCCACCTTTCTCTGGCTTGCTCTGCCTTTCTCCGGCTTGATCCACCGTTATGTGGCTTGCTCGACCATTCTCTGGCTTGCTCCACCATTCTCTGGCTTGATCCACCATAGTCTGGTTTGCTCCACCGTTCTTTGGCTTCCTCCACCGTTCTCTGGCTTGCTCTACCTTTCTCTGGCTTGGTCCGTCAGTCTCTGGATTGCTCCACCGTTCTCTGGCATGCTCTTCCATTCTCTAGCTTGCTCCACCATTCTCTTGCTTGATCCACCATTCTGTGTGTACCACGGCCAGTTTTGCCGGTGCACGCGTCCCCTTGGCGACAAACGGCTGCCGAGTTGATTTTGCCAATGATGCATGGCTCACACACGGTCTCCTTGGTTCCATCAAGGCCGCTGATTTGGAGACCCCGCACCACTTCCCTCTTAGCCATCTCCTTTACTGTCGATGGAGAAATGTGGCAGAGTCGGCGGTGCCATAGGTCCAGGTCTCCTCCTGAGGATCTTTGCGCATAGCAGGTACAAGTCCTCCTCCCTCTTGGCACGCGCAATCACTTCACCTTTGCCCTCTTTGTGGATGACGACCTCCTTCTTTGTGAAGAGCACCTCAACTCCCTTGGCGGTAAGGCGGTTGACGGAGAGCAGTTTTGCCCCAAAGTTGGGCATATGCAGTACATCGTAGATTGTGCTCGTGACAGGTTTGCCATCCACAATTGACTCAATGCGGACGTTACCCTCACCGGCGGCCACCTCTGTTTTTCCATTGGCCACCATCATGCGTCTCTCCGAGGCGCCGTAGGTGACAAATGCCGCCCTGTTGCATTGCGTGTGGCGGCCTGATCCGGAGTCGATGACGGCAACTCCTGGATCCTTCAAGTTGGTGGAGTTGTACGCCATAAGGGCGTGCTCATCTTTCTTTCTGCCCCGCTACGATCGATCTGTTTTCTTCTTGGGACAGTTGCGCGCGTAGTGGCCCTCCTTGCCGTAGTTGAAGCATTCCCCTTTCTTGTCACCCTTCTTAGTGCCCTGTTTGGCACCCTTTCACTTGTCGCCTCGGCCTCCACTTTGAGGATGAATTGTGTAAGCTGAAGTTGATGCCGCTGCATTCTCTCATCCGCCACGTTGCATCCACTCATTGCGCACGTACTCAGCAACCTTCGGGTACTTCAGCTCGTCGGAAGGCCAGCCACCAAGGACTGTGATCATGGGACTCCAACTATCTGGCAAGGCCAGAAGGAGGATCATAGCTTGCAGCTGAGATTCGACCTCCCAACCCGTGGCCACGCACTCCGCTGCAAGGGACTCAATCTGCTGCATGATCTGCATGATGTTGTCTCCTTCGTTGGCTCGGAGGGTGACGAGCCGTTTGAAGATGAAGAGCTGATTGGCAAGGTTGCTTGACTGGTAGATGGAGCAGAGATTTGACCATGCGTGCGCGGCCAGGGTGCATCCTTGGATGTGCCTAAGTTGTTGCTGGCATAACGCGGCCACAAGGAGCGCCAACGCCTTTTTTTTGCGCTTCTTGTATGCCTCCTTCACCTCAGCCGTTGCAGTCTCCGGCAGAGCAGTCTCATCACCTTTTACGAGCTCAAGCAGTCCCTTGTTGTCGAGGAAGACCTCAAACTGCCACCTCCACAAGGCAAAGCCTGTCCCATCAAACTTAAGGACAGCGCGGCTGCTCTCTTGCTTGCTGGTTGCCATGTCTTGCTGTTGGAAGCGTGAAATCAAGCTGGCTTGGGCCCATAACCCCTTTGTTGGCCTGAGGGTGAGTGTGCACCCTGGAGGGTCCCTAGCAGTGGCTGTTTCACACCACTAACTGTTTTTGGAGAGACTGAAACTGTGGAGTCAACTGGTTCCAAGGATGGCAAAATCTGGTCAGAGAGTGAGGCAATAGTTTTTGCCTCAATTGGATGGGAATTAACACTTGATCAAGGCTCACAAGCAGTGGCATTTTATAGCCACTGATCTAAGCTTTCCAGTACACCAAAGCATGCCAGATTTGGAGCTTCCTAGCAGATTATATGGCTTCTAGAGTGCTCCTTGGTAGGCTGTCCTTTTCCCACCTAGGAAGGCATCCCTTCCCTCCTCTAGAAGCTTCTGCCCCTTC
>SZWC01025750.1:0-13037 GCA_023375785.1 Penium margaritaceum
CTCTCTCTCTCTCTCTCTCTCTCTCTCTCTCTCTCTCTCTCTCTCTCTCTCTCTCTCTCTCTCTCTCTCTCTCTCTCTCTCTCTCTCTCTCTCTCTCTCTCTCTCTCTCTCTCTCTCTCTCTCAGCTGCAACACATCCAGTGGCTACAATTCTACCTGGACCCTTCGTTGCACGACTTTGGCATCTCCTTTCTTAGTCCTTCAAACACTGAGACAAAGTCTGCCATTTCCTTCCAGAGCAGCAGCAGCAGCTGCTGCATCTGCGGCGTGAACCAGCACACTGGCTTCTCCGCCTGCCGCTGACCCCGCACCCACCTCGTTGAGGGGGTGGCGTGAACGTGCACGCATTGCCTACGCCATCGCACGCCACGAGGATCGTGTAGACCAAGCAGGGCTGGAGGATTGGTCACGCCACCGCTACGACAGCCCAGGATACCACCCTGGTGGGGACTACGACCCAACGGACCACGAGGCCCGAGCTGACGCAGCCGAGTATGCTGCCTATTATCAGTCAGCATCTGATGACTCGCCAACCGTGCAGAACACTCCAGCAAAGGAGCCACGATGCGATCAACGCCATCCTCAATGACCTGTAAGCTCCCCCATTGCCCATAGAATGCGTCAGTAGGGTCAGCGAGTTGCTTCTGGTACGGGTCTATCGACACCAGCAACACCAATAGCATCAGCAGAGCCCTCTTGCAGACGCACAGTCCCATGCAGTGTCCCATCCCCCGCTACCTCACAGGCAGCCACTGCTTCTTCAGGGTCCTCTGACATTTTCTCTATTCTGGAAGAAGCTCTTGTCTCCAGGGCTGCTGTTGCCTCCACCTTTGCTGCTAGAGCACGTGTTACTCGTGCACCCGCTAGCACCGCTACTAGAAGAGAAATTGAAGCCTTCACTGCCACCGTGGTGAACCAAGGACCACTTGCACCTGGGACGGTCAACATCACCACGCAAATTGCTGCCGCTGCTGATTCTTTAGCAGTTGCAGCAGAAACAGCTACAACTTCCCTTTCTAGTGCCGTCATGTCCATCGAGTTGTCCACGACTCAGGCGTCCTCTACTGCTAATTTGTGATCACTAGGGCACCAGGTTTGCGTTCTTGTCACAGCTGCAGCGGCCGTCTCCACTCTCACAGGTGCTGCCCTTGCTGGAGTTGCCTGCCTCATCGTCTCCACCACCTCCTCCATGGTTTTTATCGCTGCTTCAGCACCGGCCACACATCCACCTTTGTTTGCTCTACGATGCTAGCTTGGGTGAGCTCCTATCTACCTATCTCTTCATCTTCGTACTCTCTCTTTTTTTCTCTCCACTATGGCATGTGCGTGTGTCTACCTTCTTTCAGTGCAGCAGTGACATCACAGGAAATCTGCTTATCTTTAATTCCCACGCCCACTGGGGCAAGGAGAACTCTGTCGGAAAAAGGTTAGGGTCTCCCCATGCTTGTTGATGTCGATCAGTATGTAGCACTGCAGGAAGAACTGCGTCGAGAGAAAGCAGCTCTCCAAGCAGCTCTCACTGCACCGTAGGCCGTTGAAGAAAAACTGCACACTGAGCAAGGCGATCAAGAAACCTTTGCTGACCACATCGCTGATCTGGTACTCAATTGTCTTTAGTGTGCACTGCGCTGCATGCCCTCTGCATCTGCCGCTGCTGGCATTGATGCTGCTTTCTCTACTTCATCTGATTCCACATTAACCGCCGCTGGGTCTCTCACCTTTGACCCTCTTGCAGTCACAGCTGCCGCAGGTGCTACTACTGTAAAAGCTTTCAAACAGCCCGCACATTGCAAGCCTGACTTTGATTCAGCTCCATTGCACTTTGCCACCGGTCTCACCTTTCACTCCTAGGAAATCTGTTTCAGTGCCTGGGCACAATGTGAGAAGCTGTGGGAGTACTACCACGAGCAGAAACCCTCTGCCCCAACCCCTTTTGTGCCCATTGATGATGAATCCGCACGTGCTGTATGTGCTCTCATCCGTGCTGACTCCCTCACAGATGAAATCGGCTCGTACAATGCTAATTCAGCACGCCGGACACTCGCTGACCGTATAGGCGCTTATGCACTCATTAAGCGTTGCACCACTGTCACTGCAGGCTCGTGGGTCCAGCTTGCTCCCCCCCTCGCATGCCTACACAACAGTGTGTGCAACACAACCAAATGTGCGCAGGTGACCCACCGTCGGCTTCCTCCCACTCCAAACCCCTTGTGGTGTCTTCCACACCTTGCTGTCCTTCTCCTTCAACGGATTGGTTGGTGTAAGGTTCATTATGTATGCCGATGTCCGTGCCGCCTCCGCCCAATGCCGTTGTGCAAGGCCGGCGTCAATCAACATGGATCACACCATGTTAAGGATTGTGCAATTCACTCTCTGTGCCACCCCATTCTGCTGCACGGAGTGTGCAGTTGCTTTCTGCCATTCAATCCCCTTGCTCTTCATCCACCCAAGGCAGGCTGCATGTTCACTGCTGTTGTCGCTACAAAACGCCTTCACCTTCAACTCTGTGTGCCGCTCCACATCTACCACAAACTCTTGCATGGATGCAAGAACTTCCTTCTCCCGCTTCATGAGGTAGAGGTACAGTTTGCGGCTTTCGTCCTCGATGAAGGTGAGGAAGTAGCAAGCTCCACCCATGATGACTTTTCCAAGTCAAAGTCGGCCCCAACTCGGAAGTCGAAAGTTGGACGTCGCCATATTGGCAAAAGTCGGTCAATGTCAATTTTGCATGAGCACCTAAACATGCCAGAAATGGCACCTAGTCACTCTGAACATGTCACTTTGCACGTGTTTTTGACCTTACATGTTGGATCACTTACTAAGTACAACACACCTATTCCCTTCTGTTTTATTGCTTAGACCATTCCACCTTAAATCTGTACACATTCTGCCTCTACATAATGCCTTATAGAAAATCCACTGGAGTCATTCTATCTACTCTCATACATCCATAATATGCTATGGATTCTCATTCATGGAAATCATTGAACAAAGTTGAATGTGGAAAGTGCTTGAATGCAAGGCAATGAACTACTTTGAGAACTTTGAGAACAATTGAGATTGCATTGGAACTTTCACATTAGACATATCATCAGGTCTTGCGTGCTTTCTTGCCAGCCTTGGCAGCAGCAGCCTTGGCAGCAGCAGCCTTGCTAGCACTGGCCTTGGCAGCCGCAGCCTTTGCAGCAGCAGCCTTGGCTGCTACAGCTGTATTCAGAGCAGCTGCCCTAGCAGCAGCTGCCTTGGCTGAACCAGCCATGACAGATGTCTCAGGCTGCCCAATGGCCCTGGCAGAAGCAGGACGAGCTGCAGATGCTGCTGCTGCTGTTGTAGGTGGACTTGACACAGTTGAAGTCCCACCACCTGCACCAGCTGTTTCTGCACTTCTAGTGTCACCCCCAGGAGTTTCTGCTGCTTGCTGCAACTCCAAAGCTGCCTCCACATCCTTCCGCTTCCACACACCAAGCTGTCGAATCCTTCCAACTTCCTTCTCAGCTGTCAGGTCCTCCTCCTCAACCTCCTCTACTTCCTCTGCCCCTTCACTATCATCATCATCCCCCTCCATTTCCTCCTCAACATCATCATCAGAATCCTCTTCCTCTGATGCCGCCTCTCCTGCATCAGCAGCTTCAGCACCCTCACCACCTGCGTCCTCTCCACCAACAGCACCAGCAGCTCCTGTTCTAGCTTCAGCACCCTTGCCACTAGCACCAATTTCTTCCAACCACACCTCATCATCATCACCGGCATTGGCAATGAGGCGGTCGCAAACCCAGTCCTCTCCATGTTCGTCGTCTGCATCATCAATCTCTCCATCTGCTTCACTCCCACTCTCAGCTTCTTCGTCCTCTGTTGCTTTCAAGATGTCGGCAGTGAGGGTGCAAGATGCTCTGACATCAAGCTCTGCCTGGCTGAGCTGAGAGAGGCTGCCAAGGTCGGAGTCTCGGTGAAGATAGGGCTGAAAGAAGGGGCGTTGCACGAATGTGAAGTGGCCATCTACTGCTGTTGCTGTTGCTGCTGCTACCGCTCACCAGGCGTCTGCTGCGCACCAACTGCTGATTGTGCCTGCTCACGCTGCCGCGCCTGGTGGAGGTCCAACCAGTTGACTGGGCTGTCCCTTGAACACCATGCTGATCCCTCCCCCTTGAACAACACCTCGTCCGCAGGATTGAAGCCGTCTGGAAGCGGGAGAGGGAGCAACCCTAGCATCGCACGTGCTGCTGCTAGCGCATACTTGCACTTCTTGACGTTTCCAACGGGTGCACCATAGTGACCACGCATGCGGTCAGTGCCACCGGAGTAGATGGTGCCACATGCACCACAAAACAAGCCAGGATAGCTTGCTTCTATAGGCACTGGCTTGAAAAACGTGCTGAGGGCACGCACGAGAAAATCCCCTTACAAGTGAGAGTTGATCTTCCAACCAGTGGCCACACACTCCGCTACAAGCAACTCAATCTGTTACATAATCTCCGTGATGTTGTTACCTTTGTTAGCTTGGAGGGTGAGGATCTGTTTCAAGATGAAGAGCTGATTGGCGAGGTTGCTTGACTGGTAGATGGAGCAGAGTTTTGACCAAGCTTCAGCACCAAGGGTGCATCCTTGGATGTGCCCCAGTTGTGGTGGGCATAACACAGACACAAGGAGTGCCAACGTCTGTTGTGCTTCTTTTATGCCTCCTTCACCTCAGCAGTTGCAGTCTCCGGTTGAGCAGTCTCATCACCTTTCACAAGCTCAAGCAATCCCTTGTTGTCGAGGAACACCTCAAGCTGCCACCTCCACAAGACAAAGCCTGTCCCATCAAACTTAAGGACGGTGTGGCTACTCTCTTCCTTCCTGGTGGCCATGTCTTACTGTTGGAAGCGTGAAATCAAGCTGGCTTGGGACCCATTAGAGGCGTAGGCCCATAACCCTTTGTTGGTCTGAGGGTGAGTGTGCACCCTGGGGGGTCCCTAGTAGTGGCTGGTTCACACCACCAACAGTTTTTGGAGAGAGTGAAACTGTAGAGGCAACTGGTTCCATGGATGGCAAAAAACTGGTCAGAGAGTGAGGCAACAGTTTTGGTCTCAATTGACTGGGAATGAACTCTTTTCATCAAGGCTCACAAGCAGTGGAACTTTATAGCCACTGATCTAAGCTTTCCAGAACACCAAAGCATGCCGAACTTGGTAGGCTGTCCTTTTTCCACCCTAGGAAGGCATCCCTTCCTTCCTCTAGAAGCTTTCTGCCCCTTCCTAGATTCTTCCGTTTGCTTCTCGTAGGAGGGAAGGTATCCAGAAGACCAAGATGCCCGTAGATGCCTTGTAGGACAAGTCAACCCTTCTAGAAGATGTGCCACCTTCCTGGACCTTACCCTAGCTTTGTAGAAACATAGGAGGAATTCTAGAGGTTGAGGTAGCTTCTTGGCACCTATTTTTCACTTCCCATGAGGCAGGGCAGAATTTGATCTTGTGGGACTTGAACCAGGGCCCCTGTCTCTAGAGGTGGACACCATGAACCACTAAGCCACTAAGGCTTGTCTTTTTGGTGTTCCTTTTTGGAGTCACTCTTACCATGGCGAGGAGCATCTCTCCAACAGCTACAGGCAGCAGGCTTCTCCAAAGGCTGTTTGTAGTACACCGTTGGAAAGAGCAAATGACCATTATTCTAAAACACTTTCAGTCCCTTGTTTTTGACATCTATGTTGCCTGCTACGGCACAGGGACCAAAATCTCCAAAAAGAGGTTGTTTCCTTTATCAGCCAAGAAAAACATATATATGTCCAAATTACAGGGGAAACACTGCCAAAACACATTCGGAGTTTTGGGGCATGTTCTTATGCTTTTCCCTTGATTTGAACTTCATTGCAGAAGGGTAAGGTGAAAAGGGAGGTTATTTGAGCACTTCTCTTTGCAAAGGAGGTGAAAACTGTGGGAAGCAATCCCATTATGCTTTTCTTGGCAAAGAGTGCTTGAAATTACCAAAAGCGATTGCAGGTGCATCTGTGCTTTACTTGTCACCAAGCTCGCAGTCAAATCTAATCACTCCCTCTCCTCTCTCGCCCTCCCGCCTTCACCCCTCACCACCATTCATGGTGGAAGTTTGTCTCCCCATGTTTGTGGCAGGAGGAGGCCCTCCAAAAGCTCCAGAAAAGGAGAGTGGCCTGAGCTCATCCGGCAATCATGCTCGGGGCATGTTGTAACTGACAAAGAGCACTTGTGGGATGGGCACCGGTCACACCGCATCCGCCGCTTTTGCGAAGATGACGTCTGGTGGGAGCCTTGATTCTAAGGACATTGTGAAGGGAAATGAAAAAGCCAAGGAGGCGTCGTCAACTCCACGCATTGGCAATAAGGCCGAGGGCCTTACCAGCACTGCCAGCAAAGCAGAAGTGGGGGAAGTAGAACCCATTGCCGCAGAGGGAAAAGACGATGACGTTGGAGTAGAGGACAGCTGGCTCTTCTTGGAGGCCCAACATGAAGAGGATGATGATCCTCTCAAGGGCATTGACGCTGTCACCTGGGCTGCGACCAACCACCTTGTAGACCTAAAAATCCATTACTTTTGCATGGTGGGAGCTATTAGGGCTTCCGCCCTAGAAAAGGGGAACGGTGGCCCTGAGCCACCTGATGGTCATACATCTCTTGGTGCTGACATGGATGGCATACCAATAGGTGGTGATGGGAGGAACATGCTGCCTACCTCGGCACGTGCACCAATCCCACAACCCCAGGATCGTCCCTTGGCTCACCTTGAGCAAGGAAAGCCTAGAAGAGCACAAACATGTAATACGGCCGCCAACATGACCATCATGTCTAAGGCAGGCCAGGATTGCAAAGGGATCCAACATATGACTGATATTGCGAACCTTTTGCAAGACGCCAAGGCATACAAGCATTTGATCGATGCTCTCGAGAATAACCAGCTCACCAGGAGCTTGCTTTCCCTCAATAAACACGTTCATCCTGATGCATTCAGTAGCATGCTGAACATCATGGGTACGTTGGTGGCTGGTAGCATGGCTGACAAGCCTGATCCCGCCCATCCATCCCATGGCCACAAAGCTAAGAATCCATCACATGATGATGCTCACATCCTAATTGGTGACACCCATGATGATCGGTCGACGGGACCGAGCGGCTCTTGTCATCTTCACCAGGTTGAGAAAGCGGTAAGCAAGAAACACCTTGAGGATGATGATGCAGCATTAGGCGCTGAGATCTCAAAGGCTCTAAAG
This sequence comes from Penium margaritaceum, assembly GCA_023375785.1. Classification (NCBI taxonomy): domain Eukaryota; kingdom Viridiplantae; phylum Streptophyta; class Zygnematophyceae; order Desmidiales; family Peniaceae; genus Penium; species Penium margaritaceum. Next base: position 7,216 of record SZWC01025750.1, read on the forward strand.
TGCCTCAGTGATTATCCCAAGTTTGGCTTGTCCAAGCACATGGACTTGGCCACTTGGAAGCCACGCATGGAACCTTTTCTTGAGCTCCATAATGTCAAGCAACAAGCTTGGGGTGTCGTCAGGCTAATTTGCCTTGACATCGCAGAGCTCTCATTGGTTAAGAACCAGCTGAGAATGTCATACGTGGAAATACCTCAGTCGGTCCCCTGACCTCAATGGGAAGACCTGTGCAAGATCCTCATGGACTTGAACGGTAGGGATTCTGTCTCCGAGCAAGCATCCAGGCATCTGTAAAAAATCTGCTAGGATCACTACAAGCTTGTGGAATACCTCCATGATTGGAACAACACCTTGGACAAAATCACTGATGAGGACCGCCATCCCATGTGGAAAATCGTGGAATGGCTTACCAATGGCATTTCTAATGAGTCCATTGCTCGCTCTTGTACACTGGATTCCCAAGGCAAGCCTTGGACTAGTTATGCTGAGCTACATGATTTCATCCTCGGGAAGTACAATTCCATGCTCACCGAGTATGGAGTGAACACATGCCGCGACCAGCATCACCATCATGGCAACAACAAGCGTCACCACTCTCCCCAACTTGGTGAGTGCAAGCTCCCTCGGCACGGTTCGGGTAATCACAAACCCTCCAAGCGGCAGGATGGCTACAAGGAGTGTGCAGATGGCAAGGCCAAAACAGGCATCCTCACCTGCTACTACAGTGAGAAGATTGGGCACTATGCACCTGAATGCTGCAAGTGCCAGAAAGATTGTGCCGTTGGAATCACCAATGAACGGGGAGAAGACAAGCAGGATAAGGGACAAGGAAACCGGCAGAACGCCAAGGGTGTCAATGGTGATCGCTGACGAGCAGGCCGTGGGAAGGGTGTTTGAATCCCCTATGGCCAGTAATGGACAACCACTAGGGGCTGTGGCTGAGAGATCCTTGGATGTTGAACGCGCCTTCATGTTCCAGGATGATGACATGAAACCATTGTAACACCTTGCTGGGGCTTTGTTTTTTGTTTTTTTGCTCCTCCATGAGCAATGACTCTGTGTATCTCTCTCGCCATTATCCACTCTTGCATCTCATTGATGATGAATGCTTACAAAACTGCACTTGCTTGATCATATCCACACGACAGTGAGCAAACAAAGTGCTTGAGTTGGAAAACATAGCCCACAAGATGAACTCACTCACGCAACTGACTGTTGCAGCTCCTATCTTTGCGAGTCAACTTTACTGTCATTGACTTGACAGATCATTTAAACAATATTCTGGGTGATCCTTGGCTTCACCAGCACAAGGCCAATATGAGTTGGGTCACAAAAACGCTCACTATACAAAAGGCAAACATTCCATCACGCTTTTGCCTGTGGATCTTTCAAAGCAATCTCACAAGAGTGAATAATCAGTCCTTCCGGCCCTTAAAAAAAAGGGCACAATGTGTTCCTAGTGCAACTTTGTAAGGTTCATGACGATGATCCACCGTCGTGCTTGAGTGATGTCAGCTCTCTATTTGAAGAGTTTTGTGATATTTTTGATCCAATCTCGGATTGCCTACCACCAGAACAGAATGTTGGTCATACTATCCTTCTCGAGCCAGGAGCAAGGACATAATTTTGGCCCATATATCACCTCATTCCTGCTTAGCGTGAAGAAACCAAACGATGATCAAGGAGTACTTGGCTAAGGGATGGATTGAACCAAGCAGCTCTCCATTAGGAGCTCCCATCATATCTGTCAACAAGAAGGATGGGGGTTTGCGCATGTGTGTTGGCTGCCGTGCATTGAACAGCTTGACGGCTAAAAACCATTATCCCTTGCCAAGGATCGAGGATCTCTTTGACAACTTCAAAGTGGAAAGGTGTTCTCTTCCCTTGATCAGGCTCAAGGTTATCACCAAATATGGATTACTGGAGAAGATGTTCCCGAAACTGTGTTTTGTATGTATCTGGGACATCATCAGTTCCGAGTGCTGAGCATTGGCCTTACCAAAGCTCCAGCAACATTTCAAGCCACAATGAGTCACATTTTTGGTGACCAGTTGGGCTTAACCGTCTTGGTGTACCTTGATGATGTTCTGGTGTCCTCAAGGAATCATGAGGAGCATGTACAACATCTGTGTACCGTGCTCGAGATCTTCCGCAAGGAGAAGTTCTTTGCCAAGATGGAAAAGTGTGCTATTGTAAAACCTGAGCTGCTGTACTTGGCTTCATCGTTGGCAGCAAAGGAATCCGAGTGGATCCTTGCAAAGTTCAACATGTTGTAGACTGGCGTCTAGCCATCCAATGTAGGAAACAAATGATCCTTCCTAGGCTTGGTGAACTACTTCCGTCAGTTCACGCAAGGCTATTCTAGCCTTGCCGCCCCACTCATAGCTCTCACATATAAAGTTGTGAAATGGACATAATCTGATAAGTGTGAGCATGCATTTGTACGTGTGAAGGAAATGCTGATATGTGCACATGTGCTTGTACTCCCAAATCCCAAAAAACCATACAAGGTGCTGTGTGATGCATCTATTGGTAGGATAGGGGCTATCCTTATGCAAGAAGGACGACCGGTTGCATATGAGAGTCGTAAACACTCAGGTGCTGAGACTCGCTACACCTCAGGTGAACAAGAGTTACTTGTGGTAGTACATGCCTTGAACGTTTGGCGTTGCTATCTAGAAGGTGCCAAGGGTGTATTCACAGTGGTTACAGAACACAATCCCTTGGTATTCTTTCAGTCACAACCCAACCTTTCTTGGTGACAAGCTCGTTGGAGCAAGTACTTCAGCAGATTCCACTTCCAGTGGGAACATTGACCCGGTCGTATGAATTTGGCAGACCCGTTGAGCCACAGCCCGGTCAACGCGGTTCTCACCAAACTTGAAGCGCAATCCCTTGGCAAGAAAGACGTACAAAAGCAGGATGTGCCCATGCCTGAAAACCCCCGACGCCAACCACCAAAACCGATGGCGCATTTCGTGCTGTTCTTGCAACGTACCTGCATGGGGTACTTTGATGACCCATGATTTGACCATGGTAGCACTGACCAATATGGTTTGGTGGAAGCCTCTGGTCTCTACTGGAAGGGCAACGTAGTGGTTGTGTCCAACTCCACAAATCTGCGAGATGATATCCTTTCTTAGTTCCATAACCCAGTAGCAGCTTGCCACCTTGGTTTGGCAAAAACGGAAAGGCTCTCTTAGGGAATCATTGGTGGCCTGGATGGTTGTGTGATGTACGCAAGTACATCCAAGCCTGTGACTTTTGCATCCGAAACAAGTCGAGCAAGAAGGCACCAGCAGGATTGCTGAAGCCCCTACAAGTGCCTAACTCCTAGTGGGAAGAAGTGAGCATGGATTTCATCACTGGCTTACCCGAGACACCTCATAGCCATGTTGCTATCCTCATAGTGGTCTAATCTTTGACCAACATGGCGCACTTCATGCCCAAAACCAAGCACGCCACTGTCAAGGAAACAGCATGCATCTTTTGGGACACTGTTGTTTGACAGCATGGGCTGCCGTTACGCATCATCTCTGATCAAGACGTGCAGTTTTCAAGTAAACTCTGGTGAGCCCTTGGTGAGATGTTTTGCACCCGCCGAAAGATGTCCTCTGCTTTTCATCCACAAAAGGATGGACAGACTAAACGGATGAATCGAGCTCTAAAGCAGATGCTCCGGATGTACGTGGATCCTTTGATGGATGGCTGGGATGAGTTTCTAAGTCCGGCAGAGTTTTCCTACAACAACCCTCTTCATGAATCCACAAAATTGACACCGTTCTTTCTGAAATACGGCCAGCATCCCATGGTAACCATCTCCTTGGTGAGGCGCGGGGGCGGAAAAAATCAGGTACCCTCCACCCATGCCTTTGCCGATCGTATGGACACTCTTCGCCAAGAAGCACGTGAAAATTTCCATGCATGGAAGCAGCGTCAAAAGGCCTATGCCGATGCTGGTCGCCGTGACGTCACATTTTCTATCGGTGACCAAGTGCTTTTGAGCACAATGAACATACGTCTCAAGATAACTGGAGCAAGGAAGATCCTTTCTAACTGGGTCGGACCATTCAAGGTCACTCACAAGATTGGTGAGGTTGCTTACAACCTTGCTCTTCCAGAGGTCATGAAGATCCATGACGTGTTTCACGTCAGTCTTCTCCCACCATATGCAGTATCAGGAACGGTTTAGCCTCTGCCTGTAATTCTTGCAAGCGACGGTGACTATGAGGTACATGGGCTCCTCCAACACCGCAAATGTAAACACGGTAAACGTGTTGTGAAGGAATACCTCATGAGCTGGGCCGGTCGTGGACTTGAACACAACAGCTGGGAGACTGAGAATCGTGTTACAACTGCTATGATAAAAGAATGTTAGCAAGACTAGGTTGCTTGCTTTCGCAATTATGCCCCCGGGGTCACCACCCTGACACAAGCCCCACACAGGGAACCTTCACCTGTCAGAGTACAGACAAGAGCACAATGGCGGTGATCTCGGACGCATGGGGACGTCCAGGCTGATGGTCGCAAGCACGCTCCTCGCAAGAGGGGGAGGAAGCATTAGCCGTGAAAACTCTTTATGTGAACTGTACTGATCTATGTATGATCGTGTGCTCATGAAGGATAAAAATCTCAGTCCTTTTTGTTTTCTCTCCCTATGCAATGGCGCATGATCCAATGGATGCACCTAATGATTGTTTTGTTGACCAAAAAAGCATGTCTCCTTCCACAAATATCCAATCTAGACCCTCTTGAACCAAGGAAGGTTCATAGTAGAGGGGGGGGGGAAAGTGTAAAAAGCCTGGCATACACTATGCCACTTTATTACGTGACATAGACCGGCGCCATTATTCCTAAAATGGTCTGTTGTGTCCTATGCTTAGAAAATCAGGGGTATTCCCAACTTCGATCATTGGACAGTGAAGAGGACCCCTTGCCGACCAGCCTCGCAAATAGGAAGTTTTGTACAAGCTTCCTCCTTGAGAGAGGGAGACTGGATAGTGCCTCACACTATCCGTCTGTCACTAGAATTCTCGCGAGCTCCAGTGACGGAATGTGAGCCCATCGCAAGTATTCGAGATGGACTATGCGAGGCTCGCGCTGTCCCATTGGACATGAACCAATACAGAAATGCAAGGGGTCCCTACCCATCAAGGGGCCCCTCACAAGGCCCCTCGCCATGACAAGGGAGCTCGCAAGGTTCCACCAGGAAACATTCCAAAGGGACCACCCCGCCGAGTGCCACCTCCAGTGGGTGGCATGGCAAACACGATTTTATAAACGTGTTGGCTACGCCATTGAACGAGGGCCGCCGAGTGGTGGCAAAACACCCTAGCACGCACAAAGATGTTTTGTCACCACCTCCCCATCCTTAATCACGCCGGCAATGTAGGGCTTCCACGTGGACAACATAACATAGTTTAACGAGTTGACTTGACAAGAGAAATGTATCTATCAGATCGCGTCAACCCGTCAACAGAATGGACGGATGAAGTAACACTCTCCATCTTCCCTCTTGGGTCACCGTATGACTAGAATGGACTCCGCGCCCCGACCTTGGTCAGGGCATACTTGTGAGAAGAGTCATTTGTGAGAAACTTCACTTCACGGAAAAGTTGATCTCCACGAACAACCTGCGCGATTGCCATGGGCAATTGGGTCCTGAGGGCTCACACACCCACAGAGGATCACAACCCATTTCACCTGCATTGATACAAAGGGAGATAGAGAGCGAGAGAGGGAGAGAGGGAGAGAGAGAGAGAGCAAGAGAGAGAGAGAAACAGAGAGATAGAGAGATAAAGAGCAGAGAGAGAAAGAGAGAG
>SZWC01025751.1:22122-34116 GCA_023375785.1 Penium margaritaceum
ATGTCGTGCGTGCTCTCATTATCATTGCAAATTGTGATGCATCAGATGGGCTGGCAAATATGTTGAATGAGATGACACAACCAAATGCTCTTACAAACCTCACCAACCAAGGCGACATACTCAGCCTCGGTCAAGCAACTTACAAAACAGCCGTGTTTCCTACTCTTCCATAAGACACGAGTGCCTCCGACAAGAAAGATGCAACCTGATCCTGAGCTCAATCAGGTGGTGCCGACACGGATGATATGAAAATGCACAACAGTGGCATCATCTGTGTGCATCGGGGTCCCATGGAGTATGAGCGAACCAATGGCAAAAGGTACGTCTTGACATGAAAATACTCTCCAATATGACCTCAGTCTGTTGACATGAGAAGCCTCTATCCAACTGGCATGATAGGTGTGGATGCAGAAGGGACCATGGCCAACAAGAAAACATGCTCATCCAGCACACAGATTTAACCAGCCACAAGCACTTGTAGCACACGATGTTATCAGACATGCTCAATCTCCATACTTAGAAAGACATGGGCTGGTCTAAGTTCCTTTATTTTATACATGTTTCAGAGGATATCCTTAACCGTTTCACAGNTATCCAACTGACATGATAGGTGTGGATGCAGAAGGGACCATGGCCAACAAGAAATCATGCTCATCCAGCACACAGATTTAACCAGCCACAAGCACTTGTAGCACACGATGTTATCAGACATGCTCAATCTCCATACTTAGAAAGACATGGGCTGGTCTAAGTTCCTTTATTTTATACATGTTTCAGAGGATATCCTTAACCGTTTCACAGCTTGAGGGCCTGGGGACGCGATCAAGACGACGTCTACATAGACTAGGACACCAAAAAGGGTTGTAGAGGGATAACTCACAAATAAATCAAGGTCAAATGGGCTAAAATGATATCCTCCTTGCTTTCGGGTGGAGAAGATCTCGAGGTTCCACTAGTGTAGAGACTACGCGTACAAGGCCTTCCTGAGGTGTCAAACCTGGTCATTACCATCATCATATTTTGGATGTTGTGGTTGATGGATCTCCTCCTAGTGATACACTTGTTGACATCCACCTCATCAATTTCCCGATCATGCTAATCAATCTGACCTCAACAAGGCCTTCGCAGTGGTTTACTTCTCAATAATGCAAAAGGTGACATCAAAGTCCATGTCAGGCATCTGGGAAATTTTCTTGGCAGTGAGACGAGTCTTGTACCACTCCACTCAACCATCAAGCCTCTCCTTCCATGGGTGAGGCTTCCACAAAGTCATAGGTGAGTGCTGTTGGTCATTTGTTCATGAGCTTGTTCATGGGATCACGGTAATCGCTGGTAGTCACCCATGCCCATGTATGTCATTGATAAGGGTGATTATCAAGGCAGACACGGGCTACCCCTTCTCAGTGCCACATTCATGGTCAATCACCTATACATCATACACTAGTTTTTTCTGTGTACACGTCGTGTGGACATCCTAGGAACATTTATAGAAGTTTCATGATTGACAGTTGATTTCTAGGCACCAACTATGTTTCAGATGTTTTGTTGAATGCAATTGAAACACATGGTGGAATAACAGGTGGCGTACATGTACCTAAAGACCCAACTTAACATTTTTGTAACAATGTAGCTTACCTATTCCTATCCAATTGTCTTCGTTTCCCATGAATAGGATCCTCTTAACCTCGAGGGTCTTCATCTAACGATGACCCTTGCATCTGCCGAGCCCTGCCTGTTTTTGCGGCCCAACAGGTGCCCGCAGATTGTGTGGGGTGTCTCTGGCCCCGTTGATTTGCATTCCATCCCCGTTACATGTTGAACCCCAACGGTCAATGCTCAAATAAATCCATCCCCTGATTACACCCGAGGTTGTGGGGTTATTTTGCTTGTCCAGGGTCATGCTAGGCCCCACGATAGCGCGCCCCAGCATACTCCCTTCTATCGTATGGGGAACTCTTGGACCCTCCACTCAAACCACCCACAAACNTTTCTGTGTACACGTCGTGTGGACATCCTAGGAACATTTATAGAAGTTTCATGATTGACAGTTGATTTCTAGGCACCAACTATGTTTCAGATGTTTTGTTGAATGCAATTGAAACACATGGTGGAATAACAGGTGGCGTACATGTACCTAAAGACCCAACTTAACATTTTTGTAACAATGTAGCTTACCTATTCCTATCCAATTGTCTTCGTTTCCCATGAATAGGATCCTCTTAACCTCGAGGGTCTTCATCTAACGATGACCCTTGCATCTGCCGAGCCCTGCCTGTTTTTGGGGCCCAACAGGTGCCCGCAGATTGTGTGGGGTGTCTCTGGCCCCGTTGATTTGCATTCCATCCCCGTTACATGTTGAACCCCAACGGTCAATGCTCAAATAAATCCATCCCCTGATTACACCCGAGGTTGTGGGGTTATTTTGCTTGTCCAGGGTCATGCTAGGCCCCACGATAGCGCGCCCCAGCATACTCCCTTCTATCGTATGGGGAACTCTTGGACCCTCCACTCAAACCACCCACAAACGAGATACTCAAATAGTTACAAAGCCTACCTCTAATCCCCACACATAAAATCCGGGAAAGTTGCGAGATGTATGGTAGTGTACGTTTCGTGAATTCCACCACATACACTCCCTCATATACTCACCTCGTACACTTCGGGGAGAGGAGGGGGAGATGGAACGAGCGAAGTCGTGGGACATGTCACTCCAACCCTAGAAAAGCTATGAAAGTGTATCAGGCGAGTGTATGAGAAAGTGCATGTTGGAGAGGGAACACGAAAGACACTAGTGATAACTCGTAAGAGATTTTGAGGAAGTTGTAAGATGAATACTGTACTGATCTTTAGTTTCAATATTGTTTTATTTTTCTCGTACAAGTTCGTGTATTTGACAACAAGACGTTTTTCCAATGGGGTATCTTGAATACGCAAAAATGATTGGTCAGATTGGTCAATCGCATTTATAAGAGAGGACATGTTTCCATGTGTCATTTGGTATGTTATCAAATTTTCACGCTATTCTGCGAATGTTTTGTGAATTCAAACTTTCCACCAATGCTCGGAACAGGGTACAAGAGGTAAAGACGAGGGAGAGGGGGGGGGGGCATCGGTGGGAAAGCACACAATTGCAAGCTTGAGCATGAAATGACGCAAGACATGACATCAGTTGCATGAGATCCTTCACAGGAAGTTATGCGACCACACCTTCTTGCTCATAGCCTTGCATGTCAGACTCAGCCATGAAGATGAGGTAGTCGACAGTAGCTGCATGTTGGAAACCTACGTAGCATCGGTCCCAACCGGCTTCACACCATACAGCACGCACAATTCCCAGGTTGCTATGGATGTGACCCCATGCTTGCATCATCCAGTCCATGGACGCATCCTTTACGTGTCTTGTACCGAGGTCCACCTGTGGACTGGCGGACAGCTTCTTTCCATCCCACGAGGAGTAGCCCTTGGAAATCTCGGACTTGAAGGGCTTCTGCAGCCCCACATCCACGGGCTGCAGCTTACTCGTGCATCCGGCATGGATGTACTACAGGATGACNACGTGTCTTGTACCGAGGTCCACCTGTGGACTGGCGGACAGCTTCTTTCCATCCCACGAGGAGTAGCCCTTGGAAATCTCGGACTTGAAGGGCTTCTGCAGCCCCACATCCACGGGCTGCAGCTTACTCGTGCATCCGGCATGGATGTACTACAGGATGACCCACGGAAAATGCTCTCACACCTATGCTTTGCAATCTTCACTTGCCTCCGGCCGCCGTGTATTCAAGACAAGCAGCAGCTTGGCGGTCGTATGGTCCTCGTAGTACTTCTTGCATGTGCAAATAAAGTACGGCTCGAGGACCATCGCGAACCACTACTTGGACATTTCAACCGATGCCCAGTGGTTGACCATATGCGTGAGATTCGCATGCACTTTTAGGAAGGGCCTTGTCGCTGTTGTCGCCTTGGGGGTGGCATGCTGTTGTTTTGCTGGTCTAGATGACTTGACACAGCAGCATAGCACCCTCCATGCTCGAGGCGAGGAGGACGGTGACCTGGCGTTTATCCTCCATTTCTGTTGCGCCTTCTGACACGTACATGAAGCGCGTGCTGGGCACGAGGTGGACCCTCGTGTGGTCTGCGTTGACCACAAACGGTGGTTTGATATCGTGGATGCTGATCTGGAAGGCGGCTCGATGGAGCATGGAGAGTGCACAGGCCTGCAAGTCTTTAGGCACCCTTTGTGACACTGACATTCTGCACAGCCATGTCCAATTCAGCTCCTACGCCACAATTTTCCTGCACCATGACCGGTTGAACATGTCAGCCTCGCTCTTCACTCGCAGGACAGGGATGCCACGCTCTTTAACGATGGCAAGGATCTTCTCTCGGATGNGCCATGTCCAATTCAGCTCCTACGCCACAATTTTCCTGCACCATGACCGGTTGAACATGTCAGCCTTGCTCTTCACTCGCAGGACAGGGATGCCACGCTCTTTAACGATGGCAAGGATCTTCTCTCGGATGGTGGTGGAGCAGAGGGGGGTACCATGCTCACGCATCAGCTCCAAGGCACGAACAATCTCATGCTTCAGCGTCAGGTGGTCATGGAAGTAGTCCTTCCGTCCACGTGACCCCTGCACACGCGATGTCGTCAGGGATGCTACTTCAATGGGGTGGTCGGGCATAGGCAGACCGGAGTCTGGTGCCGCTTGGCACGTACCATCCTTTCACCATGAAGTAGAAAGTCACTCATAGATGGATCGTCCGGATGTGTTGTGATAGTTCATGCGGAGCCATGCCACTGCCTTGTTGACGATGTCCTCATGCTTTAACACCGATGCATGGATGATGGGTACATGCCAAAGACCAAACCAATTCATGTACGGACCGTATTTTTTGCTTGCACCATCCATCACTGGAATCGAAGGAATTGCCAGCACATTCATGATGGTATCTGCGTACTCAACGACTGCTTTGTCTGTAGAGTTAGTCGCGAGTTTGTCCATGAGGGCATCAAAAACTGCTTGCTCAGCAGCTTGTTGCACCACCATGTCCTTCGCTGATAGGAAATCGTTCATTATAACTTGCATGGCCTCATGTTCTTTGGCACGTGGATCCTCTTCAGCGTCGGTATTGTCAGCTTCATCGGCAATGTCAGTAGCATCAACTTCATCGGCATCATCACTAGTTTTGATGCACTCGCCTCCGGTTTTTGCAATGCTAGTGTCATCGTCCTCGTCATCTTCGGACAGAACAATGCAGACACGCTTTTTGGGCAGCCGCTCTTCAGTTGGTGTCTCATCGGACGGCAGATCGGTGGAAGGTACACTTAGTTGGACCGTGGCTGGTGTAGGTGGGACAGAGGATGGCAAGACTAGAGGTGTCTTGCGGGGACTTCCGAGACAGCGTTTAGGGGTAGCAACTGGACATGGTCCAGAGAGGACCTTCTCAACGTTGCGACGATGCTCCCCAGATGACACTCGAGAAAAACATTTGGTGAGGCGAGACATGTTGGCAGCAGGTGATCACAACTATTGTCTAGCGAATTGAAGGCCTGCATCTTTTACAAGCAAGAGAATCCATGGCGCATCCATGGCAACTCGCTTCTGGCGCTACGGTTGGAGATGTAGCAAGTCGACTTTGNAACGTTGCGACGATGCTCCCCAGATGACACTCGAGAAAAACATTTGGTGAGGCGAGACATCTTGGCAGCAGGTGATCACAACTATTGTCTAGCGAATTGAAGGCCTGCATCTTTTACAAGCAAGAGAATCCATGGCGCATCCATGGCAACTCGCTTCTGGCGCTACGGTTGGAGATGTAGCAAGTCGACTTTGTACATCTCTCGGGTTGCCAACGGACACCACCACAAAAACTAAATGCCAAAGGACCTCGCGTGTTAGTTGGCAATGGTGCTTGAGCCGTTGGCCGAAAAGAAAAAAAAAAACAGCGTTGAGCAAGCGCGAGCTCGAACGGGCATCCTTTGAGGTTAGGTAGAAAAGAAAGGCAAGGCTACAATGAACCCTAGTTCGTTTGTAATGGGCTACAGTAAATTATCTATGGTAGTGAATGAATGTAAACAACACACTTAAAATTCCCAAAACCCACAAAATGAAAGACCAGTACGTTACTAGTGTATGTTTTGTGAAATCCACCACATACACNCCAACGGACACCACCACAAAAACTAAATGCCAAAGGACCTCGCGTGTTAGTTGGCAATGGTGCTTGAGCCGTTGGCCGAAAAGAAAAAAAAAAACAGCGTTGAGCAAGCGCGAGCTCGAACGGGCATCCTTTGAGGTTAGGTAGAAAAGAAAGACAAGGCTACAATGAACCCTAGTTTGTTTGTAATGGGCTACAGTAAATTATCTATGGTAGTGAATGAATGTAAACAACACACTTAAAATTCCCAAAACCCACAAAATGAAAGACCAATACGTTACTAGTGTGTGTTTTGTGAAATCCACCACATACACCTCCTCGTACACTCGGGAGGAGAGAGGAGGTGGACCGAGAAATGTCGACAGAACCGTCCACTCCCTACTCATAAAACGGGAAAGTGTATGAGGTGAGTGTATGAGATGGTGTATGTGGGTGGATATTCAAAAAGACGCTAGCGTTGTCTCGTGAAAGATTTTCCTAGAAGTTACTAGATGCACACTAGTGTATGTTTTGCGACTTCCACCACATACCCCCCTTGTCTACTCGCCTCATACACTCCGGGAGGGAGGAGGGGGAGGAATGGACCAAGCGATGATGACAGGGCTGTCTGTCCACCCCACTCCTTCCAAAAACGGAAAAGTGTATGAGGGAGTTTTATGAGATATTGTATGTGGAGGCATATAAGAAATACACACTAGTGTGGTCTTGTGAGATATTCTCTAGGAAATCACGAGATGTACACTAGCGTACATATCCGGAGTTAAACCACATACACCTGCTCATACACTCGTCTTGTACACTTCGTGAGAGGACGGGGTGGAGGCTCATCCGATCGAGAACACACAGGAAGGAAAGTGTCCCTATACGTGCGAAAGGGACTAGAACTCAAATTCCAGGAATCTATTCATAAGTGTATGCAAACTAGGTGGTGTAAGAAACTCTTAACAGACCTACAATGGTCTTTAAATAAAAAAACACCTCTTAACCCTCGTAACCTTCTCAGAAGCTTCCTTTCAACGTAGGTACCTATACACCCATCTAGCAATGTATAAAAATCCTACAACTAACCACACCTCCACACATGATGTACACAATTTGTGGGGAATTTAATAGCTTAGGCAACACACGTAAAATATGCAAAAGAGGGTACCAGCCAGGTCATCAAGAAGCTTTAAAAGGCACNTGACAGGGCTGTCTGTCCACCCCACTCCTTCCAAAAACGGAAAAGTGTATGAGGGAGTTTTATGAGATATTGTATGTGGAGGCATATAAGAAATACACACTAGTGTGGTCTTGTGAGATATTCTCTAGGAAATCATGAGATGTACACTAGCGTACATATCCGGAGTTAAACCACATACACCTGCTCATACACTCGTCTCGTACACTTCGTGAGAGGACGGGGTGGAGGCTCATCCGATCGAGAACACACAGGAAGGAAAGTGTCCCTATACGTGCGAAAGGGACTAGAACTCAAATTCCAGGAATCTATTCATAAGTGTATGCAAACTAGGTGGTGTAAGAAACTCTTAACAGACCTACAATGGTCTTTAAATATAAAAACACCTCTTAACCCTCGTAACCTTCTCAGAAGCTTCCTTTCAACGTAGGTACCTATACACCCATCTAGCAATGTATAAAAATCCTACAACTAACCACACCTCCACACATAATGTACACAATTTGTGGGGAATTTAATAGCTTAGGCAAAACACGTAAAATATGCAAAAGAGGGTACCAGCCAGGTCATCAAGAAGCTTTAAAAGGCACAATCATGAGGTTTGAGATAATCCAAGGCACCAGACAAAGCCCTGGTAGTTGCGTTGGAGGTGGTGGCAGTGGATTCCAATCCACCAAAAAACATTTGTGTGAGGTTACACACCAAATCCCAGGTGTAAACTTTGCATTCATGAATCCGGGTTTGTGAATTCCAATCCACCAAAAAAACTAATCCTCGATTCACGTCTTTAGGCGGTTGTGTGCTCAGGGGATGCAAGGGTTGAGGGAGGGGAGAGGGAGGGGTAACTTAACAGAAATAAATCAACAAGGAGTCCAATTCAACTCCTCACCTTTGGAAATCCAACTAGGAAAAAAAGGGCTTGATGCTCCTAAATGTCTCCCGTGGCAGTTTGCGTTGGCGAACCCCTCTCTCCAAGCTCCGAGACAAAGCTCAAAGATTTCCATAAAGGTCTTTCAATTCCATGACTCTCTTCGATGGTGAATATCTATGATTCAAGTGCATGCACCGCATCCATACATTTGAACTGTCGAGAGCCTGACGTGGCACATTGCTAGTGATGGGCCCTTGTAGCCACACCAACTTTGCATGGGTCTGGCATCAAGCGTCGGTCCAGCTCAATGAGGAGTTTGACTTTATCTCATGTGATAGTACACAGAACTGTAACTTAATTCACAAATCCAAAAGAATTTGAAAATCCGGGTCTATGCTTGTGAATCCAGGTCGAGGCGAGGTTTGGAATCCGCAAATCCATGTCCATCCACACATTTGCAAATCTGACCTGGTTTGCACCCCCTTCATATTGTGTTAGGACCTTTGCATGTAGGTTCAGACGGCTCATCATCATAATGAGTTTCTACACAGTTTTCTATAAAAATATGATATGGATCGGCTGGTCACTTAGGTGACATGCATGGCGTATTGTGTCTCCTTCCTAGCTAAGCAAACATTTTATTCACATGTCCATGGTTCACGGTACACTTAACCTTTGTCATACTAGCCCAAGAAAGGATAACCTAGAATAGTTTTAATGCTTTGCACAAAAACACGAAGGGCCCAAGTCACTTATAACCCAGTGATCGAAAAAAACATCTCATCCCCCCAAAAGACTCCAACCCCCAATCTGACGCCGCAACCACTAGGCTAGTAATAATGAAAATGGAAAAAGGTCATGTCAAGGTATCATGTCATGCATCGATGACGCATGACATGGAGATCATCCTCCGAATACCACAAACCCAAAAAAATGTGGGGTTTGTGATGTTTTATGTGTGAGGTTTGTGTGAGGTTTGTGGGGGGGTTCGAGACTCTCCATGAAAGGGAGGGGGTTCAAGAATCTCCATGAAAGGGAATCTAGCGGGTTCCGCTACCGCTGGGCCCACCACCAGAATTCATTAGGGAACGGGTTTGTTTGAGGTGTAATGCTTAGTGTTAAAGGTCTACAATCATGATCGATTGGTTTGCTCTTTTTTGTCTTAAGCTTGTGGCCGAAGTTCCGAAGGCGTCATTGTGATCGAGGCATTCTGGCCAATCGACGATCAGCGACGAAATTCGGTGATCTCCGATCTTTCAAGCCCTCAATTGAAATGTTGATCATCGACGGCCTGTGAGGCGAACGATGAGCGACTGTCGTCGTTGACTGTCAATCCGCGAGATNAGGATAACCTAGAATAGTTTTAATGCTTTGCACAAAAACACGAAGGGCCCAAGTCACTTATAACCCAGTGATCGAAAAAAACATCTCATCCCCCCAAAAGACTCCAACCCCCAATCTGACGCCGCAACCACTAGGCTAGTAATAATGAAAATGGAAAAAGGTCATGTCAAGGTATCATGTCATGCATCATTGAGGTGTAATGCTTAGTGTTAAAGGTCTACAATCGTGATCGAGTGGTTTGCTCTTTTTGTCTTAAGCTTGTGGCCGAAGTTCCGAAGGCGTCATTGTGATCGAGGCATTCTGGCCAATCGACGATCAGCGACGAAATTCGGTGATCTCCGATCTTTCAAGCCCTCAATTGAAATGTTGATCATCGACGGCCTGTGAGGCGAACGATGAGCGACTGTCGTCGTTGACTGTCCATCCGCGAGATGGCCATGCACACCTTTTTCTTGCTTGGTCGGCAACACAATTCGCGATTGAGCATGGAAAAAGACTAGGCCTCTCAGTTGTTTTCTCTCCTTTCCTGGGCGGATGAGAGTCACACTATGCACTTTATGGTTATCCGAGCTATTTGGCCCAAACACATCACACTTTGCAAAGGAAACCAAACAAAAATTAGTTCCTTTCTTCTGGAGCCCTACTTTTGTATGCCATAACATAGATTTTTCACTATGTGCCATTTGAATTTTTTATTTTGAAATTTAAAAAAATGACGGCGTTCGTTAGGCGCTGAAGCATGTATTCCAACTCGCAAATTGCTTCTCGCGACTCGTGAATTGCGCTTGAGAGCTGAGCTACGGCTAATTTCCCACGATAATACACTAAAAGTTGTGGAAAATGGGAAAAACTATTCACGTGTCCCAATTCGTCGAATTGCCTGTTGCTCCTCACCTCGTCCCCGTGAAACACATATGTTTTCTTCTCAGCGTATCACTTGAAATATATAAAACATAAAAATAGGGGCAATTTGAGAATGAAAATTTCATTTGGAGGCTACTTAAAAATGATGTGGGAAAAAGGGGTGCTTTGATGCTGATTCGTCGAAAGTAAGTGCGACGTACATAGAAACCTCAGCTCCTCCCCCACTGATGAAATAATTCATCTCATCCCCTCTGCATGTAAGAATTAAATCATGAAAATTTCTTCTATCCTTTTTTGCAAAACTCAAAGAAATCCCAAGCAAAGCTCAAAACATCTTAAGATGATTTTACCTTTAAATTTTTTACCCATTTCCTCCCCGTTAACCGGAAATTCCGGTGCTTGCTTCGCACACGCCTTACCCTATGACAGAAGTGCCCTTTTGTCTAACCTCCTCTGTAAAAGAGTATCATTGGGGTCGGGATCATCCTTCGGGATGTTTTTCTTTCCGAGGTAGCCCCTCCGCCTCAGTCGAGCACAACCAGAAGAAAAATCAAAATCCATGAAAACGGTCGGGGCAGGCTCCACTGTGGGCGACAAATCCGCGAGTCTGGCCGCGACGCCTGTACAGNATTTCATTTGGAGGCTACTTAAAAATGATGTGGGAAAAAGGGGTGCTTTGATGCTGATTCGTCGAAAGTAAGTGCGACGTACATAGAAACCTCAGCTCCTCCCCCACTGATGAAATAATTCATCTCATCCCCTCTGCATGTAAGAATTAAATCATGAAAATTTCTTCTATCCTTTTTTGCAAAACTCAAAGAAATCCCAAGCAAAGCTCAAAACATCTTAAGATGGTTTTACCTTTAAATTTTTTACCGATTTCCTCCCCGTTAACCGGAAATTCCGGTGCTTGCTTCGCACACGCCTTACCCTATGACAGAAGTGCCCTTTTGTCTAACCTCCTCTGTAAAAGAGTATCATTGGGGTCGGGATCATCCTTCGGGATGTTTTTCTTTCCGAGGTAGCCCCTCCGCCTCAGTCGAGCACAACCAGAAGAAAAATCAAAATCCATGAAAACGGTCGGGGCAGGCTCCACTGTGGGCGACAAATCCGCGAGTCTGGCCGCGACGCCTGTACAGCGGCTCTGGGACTGAGGGGCGCGCATGGGCAGCCGGCTTGGAAGGGTGAGGGCGACGGAGGCCATGCAGAAGCTTGGAGGGTTGTGTTTGTTTGGAACAGCTGCGTGTCTGATGTGTCGAAGAGCTCTCAGACGCAAGCTGCGTTGGTCTCTGAGTCAGCTTGGGGGGCTCGTCACGTGGCATGGCCTTCTCTGGAGTCCCTAATCTAGGTCCACATCTGGTCCGATGTGGATCTGCCAAGTTTGCGCTTCCGAGTCCGTCTGGCCCAACGAAACAGCACTCTTCGGCATCGGGAATTTTGCGTGGGGATCGTGACAGTACGGATCGTGACAAACCGTGACACGAATTACGTTGCGCTGGGGCCCCGCGGTAGCGGGGCCCCAGCGCTCACATTACCAGCCAAATACCAGCGCCAACGGAAAAACATTAAAACCCCA
>SZWC01025752.1:10003-27735 GCA_023375785.1 Penium margaritaceum
CAGAACAGAAGCATGGCAGAACAGAAGCATGGCAGAACAGAAGCATGGCAGAACAGAAGCATTGCAGAACAGAAGCATGGCAGAACAGAAGCATGGCAGAACAGAAGCATGGCTGAACAGAAGCATGGCAGAACAAAAGCATGGCAGAACAGAAACATGGCAGAACAGAAACATGGCAGAAAAAACTGGAAAATGGCAGAACAGAAGCATGGCAAAACAGAAACATGGCAGAACAGAAACATGGCAGAACAGAAACATGGCAGAACAGAAGCATGGCAGAACAGAAACATGTCTGAACTGGAAAATGGCAGAACAGAAGCATGGCAGAACAGAAGCATGGCAGAACAGAAACATGGCAGAACAAAAACATGGCAGAACAGAAACATGGCAGTACAGAAGCAGGGCAGACCAGAAACATGTCTAAACTGGAAAATGACAGATCAGAAGCATGGCAGAACAAAAGCATGGCAGAACTGAAGCATGGCAGGACAGAAGCATGGCGGAACAGAAACATGGTAGAACAAAAACATGGCAGAACAGAAACATGGCAGAACAGAAGCATGGCAGAACAGAAGCATGGCAGAACAGAAACATGGCAGAACAGAAACATGGCAGAACAGAGGCATGGCAAAACAGAAGCATGGCAGAACAGAAACATGGCAGAACAAAAACATGGCAGAACAGAAGCATGGCAGAACAGAAGCATGGCAGAACAGAAGCATGGCAGAACAGAAACATGGCAGAACAGAAGCATGGCAGATCAGAAGCATGGCAGAACAGAAGCATGGCAGAATAGAAACATTGCAGAACAGAAGCATGGCAGAACAGAAGCATGGCTGAACAGAAGCATGGCAGAACAGAAACATGGAAGAACAGAAACATGGAAGAATAGAGGCACGGCAGAACAGAAGCATGGCAGAACAGAAACATGGCAGAACAAAAACATGGCAGAACAGAAGCATGGCAGAACAGAAACATGGCAGAACAAAAACATGGCAGAACAGAAGCATGGCAGAACAGAAACATGTCTAAACTGTAAAATGGCAGAACAGAAGCATGGCAGAACAGAAACATGGCAGAACAAAAGCATGGCAGAAGAGAAGCATGGCAGAACAGAAGCATGGCAGAACAGAAACATGGCAGAACAGAGCAGATCCTTTGGATCTGATCCTTTGGATCTTCTCATCTGAACACCCCTGTCCACCGCACCCATGGACCACAGTGTAACTGAACCACGGAGCCTGACTAAGGCAAAGGGGTGTTCAGATGCTGCTGAATGGGAAAAGGCAATGGCAACTGAACTGAATGCACTATTATAATACGAGGTGTTTGAACTGCTGCCCTTGCCACCTAGCCGCAAGGCCATTGATGTCAAGTGGGTATTCAATCTAAAACGAAACCTGAAGGGACTGATTGAGAAGTAGAAGGCCCGGCTTGTGGCTAAACGTTTTCATCAAATTCATGGATAGGACTTCACAAACACTTGCGCACCTGTGGGAAAGTGTGGAACCAGCCGTGCCCTCCTGGCATTAGCCGCACGTGAGGACTGGGACATTCACCAAATGGATGAAAAAAGTGCCTTCCTAAATGGACCACTGGAGGAATAACTCTATAAGAAACAGCCAGAGGGTTTTTAAGACGGAAGAGAAAGGGTGTGGCAGCTGCTGACGGCTTTGTATGGCCTCAAACGTGTGGCACCTGGGTGTTGGAACAAGGAGATCTGTTGCACTCTAAGAGTGGTGGGTTCAAACAAAACAGTTCTGATCCATCACCATTTCTACATTGGGATATGTTGAAACAGTATGCACTTTGTCCACTGCCTAGCTCGCTAGCCACACATACAAACAAGGCATGCACTGCTCTATGGAGTACGTCCCCTTGGTTTGTTCTGAGATGGGCAAGGAATGCACTGCCAATAATGGGTTTGTCCCCTGTGGCTCACCATAGGAACCATACCTTTTTGGCTTGGTTGAATAGGCACCGGAGTCTCAAACGAGAGGTTGCGGGTTCAAACCCCGCGACGGCCGCATTTTTCTTTGTGGCCCAAATTGGAACGGGAAGCTTCTAGGAAGCTTACTAGAGCCTACCTTGAGGATGAAACTTGGCGGTCTAAGGACGCGCCAAGTAGGACTGTAGGTTGAGGTTGGCTCCAGTGGAGCCTCTACAAGAAGATGCTTTAGCAAAGCTCTACAAGTATAAAAGCCTGTACCTTGCATGCATCCATTTACAGTTCTTGCCTTTGAGACTCCTCACGGAGTGTCTAACCAAAGGTAGATACTAAAGACCAACATGCGGACTTCGTAAGGTTGCAAACCAAACGAACCTAAAGTGTGGATCCCTCATTCGAGGGTGATATGTTATCTTGGTTGCAATACCATGAGTGGTTGGCGGCCTCACATGTCGGGACCCGTTTTCTAAACCGTTGCTATCCGGCGCATTGACAAAGCGTTATGGGCCCACACTTCTGGTTCTAAGGCACGCTTCCAAGACCAACTAGTGCGTGGTATTGCAGGGCGCACAGGTACAACAGGGACACAACCATCGGACGGCTCCATCTGCTCCATTGGCTTCATCAGCTTCTTCAGGTAGGGTGCGCGCACGTGGTGGACTAGGGGACAAGGAACAGCTCTTTCCATGTTGGACATGACCCTGGAGCCCCAACGGGATTAAGCTCTACCCCTTTTTAGAAGGTAGTATAACCCCGAGTCCGTTTTCTCACGACGGCACCATCGCCTTAGGTGATCATCGGTGGGAGGGGTATGCAATAGAACCAACTACACCTTTCACAACGGTCGCAGACAGGAGACTCATCAGCCTCATCGGCCTCAACAAAGCAGAGTAGCAACGAAGCAGAGAAGACGAGCAACCGCAGGAACTGGCGGATCCGAGTCAAGCCCGCCTTGAGGCGGGTATGTCCGCATTCACATGGACAGGGTTTCCCTTCTGGCAATGGCAGTTTGAGATTGTCATGAACGTGCGTGGCTACCTCAACATCCTAAAAGGGATCGAGAAAGCACCCGCCAATGCGCACGTGACAACACATGCGGCTGACCTTACAGCATGGACGATGAAGAACAACATGGCTCTTGCCATTCTTGTGACATCCATCAACGAGACTCAACACTCCCACATCACAGGATGCACGTTGGGTGCCGAGGCCTACGCAAAACTCACACGCGTGCATCAATCGAGCACCCTAGCAAACCGACTTTTCACCTTCCAATGGTTGATGTGGATGAGGGTGAGCGAAGGAGAATCGATGCCCGCATTTCTGCAGTCGTTCGACAACGTGCTGCAAGAGGTCCAGCAAATGGAATGGAATCTCGACTCTAACATGCGTGCCATGATCCTTCTAATGGCGCTGCCGGAAAGCTGGGGGTCCTTGATCACCGTATTTGGTGGTTGGAAGGAGGCAGATCTGACATATGAGGCTGGCGCTGAACACGTCCGCAACGAGTCCATGCAACGCAGTGGCAGTGAGGTAAACATTTCAGCCTATGCCTCTCACTTTGGTGGACAAGGTGCAAGCTCTTGCTCCAGTCAAGGCAACAGCGGAAGCAGTGGCAGTGGAGGGAAAGGCAATGGTGGCGGGAAGAGTTCCAAGAAGCTCGGCAACTGTCACAACTATGCCAAGGCTGGACACTGGGCTAGGGACTGCCGTAGTGCCAAGAAAAAAGGCGGGAACAAAGGTTGTAAGGAGAAGAAGGAGCTCACCAACACGATGGCGAGGGGGCTGTTCATGAAGGGGGCAGCGATCCTTACACCCCGGGCATTTGCCCTTGACTCGGGCACCAACCACCACTCATCAAAAGAGAAGGGTGGATTTGTCTCCATGGCCGAATCTGTCATGCACATCAAGTGTGCAAACGGCGGCGTCGTCCAAGCCATGGGCGAAGGGGACAAGGTGATCACGCTCAACTTGAACGGTGCGGAGAAGGCAGTCAACCTTCAAAAGGTGGTGTACATGCCCTCCTTCGCAACCGACTTCCTGTCCATCTCACAAATCACCCACAACATGACAGTGGTGTTAACCAAAAAGGAAGTGGTGGCCCTCAAAAACGAGGACATCTAGAGTTTTTACACCAAAGACAATCTCATGCTTCAAGTTCCAAGAGTCGACGGCCTCTATGTGCTTCAAACCAAAGTCTCCAAGGCGTCAGATGAGGGACTTGCATGTGCCACCAAGACAGTGGCACCGGAGCCAAAGGATGCACCACCAGCGACCGTTGCAGCCACCACATCAACCAAGGACACTGACGCCTAGGTGTGGCACCGGCGATTTGGCCATGTGGCCAACAGCACGCTGCAGAAGATGTAAGAGCAAGAGGTAGTCCGCGGAATGGAAGCGTGCACCATGAAGCATGGCGGAGGTTGGGCATTGTGTGAACCATGCCTCCAAGCGATGGCAAAGAAGAAGCCGTTTGGGACAGGAGGTCAACGAGCGGAGCACGTCTTGAAACTGATATACAGTGACATGTGTGGACCCTTCCCCACACCGTCTAATGGAGGAAGCAAGTACTTCGTGACCTTCATTGACGACCACTGCCGCAAGTTGTGGATCTACTTCCTCAAAAGAAAGGGAGAGGTCAAGGAGAAGCTCCTCAAGTTCGTTGCCATGGTGGAGCGGCAAACGTCCAAGAAGGTGAAGACACTCCGAAGTGACAACGGGGGTGAGTACAAGGCATGCAAGCCTTGGCTCAAGTGTCATGGCATCCGCCATGAGCAAACCACCCCTTACAACCCCCAAAGGAACGGCGTTGCTGAGAGGATGAACCAGAACCTATTCGGTATGGTGCGAAGCATGCTCTTCGACGCCAAGCTCCCACCTCGCTTTTGGACTGAAGCAGCAACAACGGCTTGCTACCTCTTGAACCTCACACCAGCGATTGCCTTGTGACAGCATGGAAAGGAGCAGGACAAGCAGCTGAAGATCCCACAGGAAGCATGGTCGGGAAAGAAACCCAGCGCATCTCATCTAAAAGTGTTCGGATCAACTGCGTGGGTGAAGATCCAGCCGGGAGAAGGTGGAGGCAAGCTTGACGCACGCTCTAAGAAGTGCATCATGGTTGGGAATGACATATCACACAAAGCCTATTGGCTTTTGGACCATGCAGCACGCAAGCTCGTGAGGAGCCGCGACGTCGTATTCGACGAACGTACTCTTGGAAAGGGAGAGATGCTAGACCCGATCCTTGCTCCCAAGGTAGGAGAGTGGATATTGTTGCTTGAGTACAAAGACCAAGCACCCGACAACTGGCTTGCTTTGCCAGCAGGTGGTGGGAATGGAAGAGTAGCTGCGGAGGATGATGCAGCATCTGACATGGACGCGGATACCGAGGCGTCCGAGGCTTCCGAGTCTGACTTGGAGTCTGATGACTCTTCTGACGACGACGACAACGACAAACCACCACGTGTGGAAGCACGAGC
Source organism: Penium margaritaceum (assembly GCA_023375785.1). NCBI lineage: Eukaryota > Viridiplantae > Streptophyta > Zygnematophyceae > Desmidiales > Peniaceae > Penium > Penium margaritaceum. Next base: position 15,431 of record SZWC01025752.1, read on the forward strand.
ACCAAAGCAAGAAGCGGCACCTCTACCCCCGCGCAGTTTACGACCAAGGACAGCATCTTTGCAATATGAAGATGATTGGACTGGCCTTAGCTGGTCGTGCATGGCTCACAGAGAGCCATCCACAATGGCGGACGCGATGAATGGCCCAAATGCGGCCAAGTGGAAGGAGGCAGTGGATAGCAAGCTCGCGTCCATTGCCAAGAACGGTACGTGGGTGCTGGCGGATAGACCCGACAAGGCCCACGTGATGGGATCCAAGTGGGTCCTCCAAGTGCAGAAGAAGCAAGACGGCAACATCGACAAGTTCAAGGCAAGGGTAGTGGCTAAGGGGTTCTCTCAATGCCCGGGCTTCGAGTACGATGAGAAGTTTGCGCCCGTCGTGACCTTGCCTCTATCCGCTCTCTCCTTGGAATTGCAGCCGCAAAGAACTTGAAGATACACCAGATGGACGTCAAGACAGCTTTCCTTTATGGGAAGCTTGACAAAGAAGTGCTCATGGAGGTGCCCAAAGGAGTCAAAGCTCCCAAGGGCAAGGTGTGCAAGTTGGTGAAAGTGCTCTACGGGCAGAAACAGGCCCCAAGGATGTGGTACAAAGAGATGGACGGTTTCATGACCGGCCTATCCTTCGCGCATTGCGAGAATGACCCGAGCATATACGTGCGCGATCATGGGAGAGGGCTGATGCTGGTTGCGCTGTACTTGGATGATCTGATCATCTGTTCATCTTTGGTCGAGCGGCTAGATGAGCTGAAGTCTGACCTTAGCAAAAGGTTCAAGATGAAGGACATGGGTCCTTTTGAGAACTACCTCGGGATTGCCATCCACCGCAACCGAGTAGCAGGCACCACCAAACTCAACCAAACCAAATACATTGGTGAGGTACTGAAGCGCTACCACATGGAAGACTCTAAACCTGTCAGCACCCCAATGACGACCGACACAAAGCTGAAGGCCTCCATGTCGCCAAGCAGCAAAGCAGAACAAAGGGAGATGCAAGACATCCCCTACCAGTCCGCCGTGGGTAGCATCATGTACGCCATGGTAGGGACTCATCCGAACATCTGCTATGCTGTGAGACAAGTGAGCAAATTTGTGGCCAACCCTGGGCCATAACATTGGCAGGCAGTCAAGCGCATCTTGCGATACCTGTGATTGACACGTCACATGGGCCTCGTCCTTGGAGGCCAAGAAGGAACAGACCCCCTTTGTCTGAAGTGCTACACCGACGCTGACTGGAGAGGAAATCTCGACGACAGGAAATCCACCTCTGGATACGTGTGCATCTTGAATGGCGCTACCATCTCATGGGCCAACAGGGAGCAGGATTGTGTTTCTGTGTCCACCACTAAGGCAGAGTATGTTGCTCTGTCTGAGGTGTGCAAGGAGACTCAATGGCTGCGCAGCCTGCTGGGCCAAATGACAATGCCACGGTCGTGGCATTGTCAGAAGGACGCCACTGTCGTACACGTGGACAACATGAGCGCCATCTTGATGGCTGAAGATGAGATCATCTCCCGTCGAACAAAGCACATTGACATACGTTAGCACTACTAAGGTGAACTGGTCATGAAGAACGTGGTGGACTTGCAGCGTTGCGGAACAAAGAGCATGCCTACGGACTGCATGACCAAGCCATTGAACAGCGACTTGCAGTATGCAGGAATTCATGGATTCGGCATGAGGATTGCGGCAGAGGAAGGATAAGCCCCAAGGCATTGATGGAGCCGAGCAAGGGACAGATGGACAGAGGTGCAAGGGAGAGATTTGTTGAAAGAGTATGTACCTTGTCTACTGCCTAGCTGGCTAGCCACACATACAGACAAGGCATGCACTACTCTATGGGGTACGTCCCCTTGGTCTGTTCTGAGATGGGCCGGGAATGCAGTGCCCATAATGGGTATGTCCCCTGTGGCTCATCAGAGGAAACACACCTTTTTGACTAGGTTGAATAGGCACCGGAGTCTCAAACAAGAGGTTGCGGGTTCAAACCCCGCGACGGCCGCAATTTCCTTTGTGGCTCAAATTGGAACGGGAAGCTTCTAGGAAGCTTACTAGAGCCTGCCTTGAGGATGACACTTGGCGGTCTAAGGACGCGCCAAGTAGGACTGTAGGTTGAGGTTGGCTCCAGCGGAGCCACTACAAGCAGAAGCATTAGCAAAGCTCTACAAGTATAAAGGTCTTTACCTTACATGCATCCATTTACAGTTCTTGCCTTTGAGACTCCTCACAGAGTGTCCAACCAAAGGTAGACACTAAAGACCACCATGCGGACTTTGTGAGGTTGCAAACCAAACAAACCTAAAGTGTGGATCCCTCGTTCGAGGGTGATATGTTATCTTGGTTGCAATACCCAGAGCGGTTTGCGGCCTCCTATGCCGGGACCCGTTTTCTAGACCGTTGCTTTCTGGCGCATTGACAGGAGAGTGGTGTGCCTTTTGCATTACAGGTGTATGTGGATGATATTTTGATCTTGTCTCCCTCCACTGCTCAGAGGACACTACAAAATGACCGACCTGGGTGAGGCACAGAATCTTCTAGGCATGACCATCACTCATGTCCGCACAACACAAACCTTGACCCTTCATCAAGGTCGTTTCCTTACTCACCTCACAGAACGCTTCCAGCACTTGGTTCAGCATCTGCCACAACAGCACACACCCATGAGCCCTGATGTCTATGCACATCTACTGAATGGACGCACCACTGACTATGGTCCAGACACTGACCCCACATTGTACAAAAAAATCACTGGCAGTCTTTCATATCTCGCCTCCACGACACGTGTGGACATTGCTTGTGCTGTCAATGTGTTAGCTGCAAGATCACAACCGTGGATATAGCCCCATTGAGATTCATGCAGCTTTGACAGCTGGAGCATAAACACATCTGAGTTCTTCTGTGTGAAGGCCATCTTCGTCTTGTCCGTTACACTCGCACCTTGAGCCGCCATGCTCTTCATGAGCTCCAGCAGTCCCTTTTGTAGGAGGTGGATCTCAAAATGCCACCACCACAGCCCAAATCCAGGGCCACATATGAACTTCTGGATGGGCGAAGACTCCATCTTCTGCGCCATGATGCCCTTTTGCCACAACCAGTCTCAAACTGCGATGGTGAAGTCATCCGAGGTGCCACACCCTTGCGTTACGGAAGCTGTAAACGTCTTGGCAGGTAGATCAGGACTGTGGGTCCCAAAACCCTTTGTTAGGAATACTGCCTTGGCGTGCTCTGATCCACCAAGTGTTAATGGATGCTTTATCTCAAATAGAATTCCAAGGGAGAGGTGTGATTTGGATCGGCACACACCAGGGGGAGCAGAATGCTGGCAGAATGCAAGTTGCAAAAACTGAGAAAAGGCTGAAGAATGTTAATGGTTAGTTATCATGGTGATAACATGTAAACATCTTATAGCCTTTGATTTGAGCTTTTCAATGCATCCAAGCACACCCAAAATGGAGCAGTAGAGTCCCTGCTACGGCCCTTGAAGTGGCGACAAGCGCAGGTAATGGGAGGCGCTTTGACACCGACCTGTCGAAGCGCCCTTTCTGACCCTCAAACATGGAGGGAGTCTTTTCCCTATCAAGGAGACCTCCAACCTCCCTTCCGTGATGGCTCACGTGCCTTTGGAGCCCGTTGAAGTCAAACTCGGACCACCAGCGGTGGAATTATCCTGTTATTGATGACGGACACCCAGATTCCACCCGCCTACAAGCTGAACTTTGGATGGGGCTATCTTTCTGAATACCCAACCAAATTTAGAAACTGAAACCTCAGAATCCCATTCTAAGTCCCAGAAAGTCCAAATCTATAATCATATCTGACATCCAACCACTCTCCAGTGGTCAAACCAGGGAAGTCAAAAACAAAATCTATGCCAGCGGCACTTTGTAACAGTAATAACCAGGATACCGGAAACCGCACCATCGTGGTGCTCTGTCAGCTCCTGAGTGCTCCGCATTCAGAGAATTGTGATTTTTTTGACATGGACAATGACTGAAACTGTGGCAGCCCTCATAGAGGTGATCAGGCTCACCAAGAGCCTCCTAGGCAGGTCCAAGTGATTGTGAGAGAGAGTTACAGGTTCCACAAACAGAAAGCACAGAGGCACATGTAGTATTGCAAATGGCTAAATTGACTATCAATCAAGAGAGTAAGATGCAACAGCTTTCTGGAAATCCCTTGTTTGCCTCATGTGTCCAAGGGAGCACGAGGTTTCACTCAGTCAAAGTTGACTCTCCAGCACAATCTCCGAGCCTAGTGAGATGAAAGAGAGTCACATTGTCATTCAAGGGAATAAAGTCGCCCACGACCTGTATGGTCAATGATCTTCCACCGTGACTGAGCCCAGCGACCAAATTTGAATGCTGGTGGTGAGGAATGGTCTTACCCCTCACCAATAACCTGTAACAGCAGGCAAGCCACTCTTTGCCACTACTTTGATTGAAGCTTCCTCCTGCCTTCCCTCTTTGTTACCGTCATCCTCCTACATTACCACCAGCTAACCCTATTCCCTGAAAATCTCAAAGCTCGCAACATCTCTTCTGCCTCTTTCTTTTGTCCCCGTGACCTTGTGGCAAGATCACCTTTTTGCGGCCACCTCCACATCTCAAAGCGCCGTCTGCATCAACTTCTCCTCCAGACGTTGCATATACTCTAGTCTACTTCACCTTCTCCAGCATCATCTTTTATCTGACCTCTGTCTTCTTCTCTTTGCATCATTCTTTTGAACCAATTTTCCATATTGCCTCTACTCAGAGAGTTTCCGCTCCATCATCATCTGCAGCAGCCTCCTCTACATCATCTGCTACATCAATGTCATCAGATTCATCAAACTCATCAATTTTATCATCCGCTTAATTGTCCTCACCATCTTCATCATGATCGATCATTGCTGCCCATGGTTCCGCCCTTACATCCAGTCCATCAGCAATCAATCAATTGTCATTATCCGCCATCTTCATCGGCTATCAGCGCACGTGGTTCCACCCCTGCATCCAGTCCATAATCAACAATCAATCAGCAATCAGCTATGAGCTATCAGCATCTGAAGCCTGGAGAACAGGATCTGCATGTGTCAATTGCCCGATTTGCAGTGACCTGCATCCACACCGGAAACAAATTCTCTCACTGCGCATTGGCATCTTCCTTCCCCTTGTGGAATTCCAGTCCCCTGATGAACTAGCACATGTGTTTTCGCCCCAGCACCCAGCTCATCATCATCATCATCATCATCATCATCATCATCATCATCATCATCATCATCATCATCAGCTATCCACACACGTGCTTTTGTCCCTGTACCCAGTTGATCAATCAATCATCAATCATCAATCAGCTTGGCATCCTGGATCCGCATGTGTCACCATCATTCCCTCAGTTACCAGCACTCATACGGGCCCTGCTCTACACCCAGAACACCAAGCAGCACCTGCACTTGCATCCAAGGTGGAGAAGCCAGCTTCCAAAAAATCTGTCAACTCCACAGAAACTGGAAACCACCTGTCTTCCTACTCTTCTGGCTTGAGCCAACATGAGGAACAAGCCGTTGTAGCTGTGGGGCAGATCCTTGACAGCTGTCCTACAACTCTGCACGGACGCAAAGGAGAAGCTGTGGCAGAGCTCCCTCTGTGAGTAGCATCATGGCAGCACCCTTCGCTCCAGCACCCACCACACTGCACTGCACCCCCACAGCCAGCAGTAGTCTGTACGAAAAAACACTTTGTTTGTACCAAGACCTCAGCCCACAAACCATGCTGCATGGTGGCTGACCATCATCATCGCGTATACTGCCACTCTACATTGAAGACAAGGATGCCTCCAATTATTTTACCTGGCATGGTGCTCTAGACTCATGCACTGCCAACATCAGAGTGCATTGGTTTCACTACCGTGACCTCACAGCTGGTGAACAAGAATATCCCAGGCCAAAGACTTTGTTTGTTCATTACCATGAAAACTCCTACTGGGATGACTATTTGTATGTCACTCATCAAATCCACACTCTGCTCTACATAACCAATACTCTATGGCATCATCCAATTGCACTGATACTCAATTCAGAGAATCATTTGCGACATAAGAATTCAGTGCATGAGGGAGAGACCCAGACTACTCAACAATCCCGCACTGCATCCTCCCAAATCACAGGGATTGCAAGCCCATGAGATCCCAGCCTCTGCTCCCAGGCCATGTTCACATCCACAACCTCCACTTGCACGCAGAAGGAGCCTGCAAAGAGAAATTCCTTTAGTGGTTTCCTCTGACAATGAAGGGTCCAGCAGGAAGCACAGCATGATGAGTCTGGTCCAGGGGGTTTTGAAACATGTGAGAACCAGCCTCACCTCTTCTTACCTCTCAGATCATCTCTGAGATCTCAATAAGGTTCGGGTCTCTGGTGGGACCACCTTGAAAAAAGGCTCTCTGATCATCTGATTGTTGTAACCAACCATGAAGGAGTCCCCTTGTAATGTGACATCTATCACCCGTGTCCGGTTTACACGAAGAAGCCATTGCTCTGGCTGTTTTTTCCTGTCCTGCTTTTTTTTACCAAGGAAATTCATTCCCTCGGGTTCAACCAAAACAGTTTTTTCAATCATGTTCAACTTTGGTCGTATGGTTCTTGCCGCCACGTCTCTACTCTCCCTGTCCTCTCTTGCTCACTCTTTGCCAGCCATCCTCTCACCACTCTCTTGCAAGTCTTAGCTCCATCACTTCTGCTCCTACACTCCGCTCTACTCAGCTCAACACAACGTCTGCTCTTGCATCCACATTCTCTCGGCATGCCATTGTCTACCCTGGACTCCCGTACTCTACCCCGCATGTATTCTGTTATCCTCCACTCTGCACTTAGCTCTCTGTACTCAGCTCTCTCTCTCTCTCTCTCTCTCTCTCTCTCTCTCTCTCTCCCTCTCTCTCTCTCTCTCTCTCTCTCTCTCTGTGTCTCTCGCTGTCTCTCTCCCTCTCTCTCTCTCTCTCCACTCTTGTCACCTCCCCATACTTCTGAACACTTCTGCACTTTTGCTGCTTCAGCCTACATCTGCTCTTGCTTGTTCCAAGCATCTACTTCTTCTGAAACTAGTTATGACTGAGCGTCAGTCCGGTTGTAGTCTTCATATTTACAGTCAGATCGTGGTGGGGAGTTCCTTGGTGAGATGGACACAATCTTTGTGGAGAATATTGTCTTCCACCAGCTTTCTTCCGCCGCCACACCCCAGCAGAAAACTGAGTTAGAGTAGCGCACCATGGAGGATGGAGTCTGCATCATGTGCATTAAGTGGGGTCTCCCGGATTCCTTTGCATTTGAGGAGTTATGGTGAATCACCCTGAATTCATACACTCGACAATTCGTCTATCAAAAATTGTATTCTTGTGTGCAAACATTTTTCAGAAATCATCAACATCAATTCATGTCACTTGATTCCAGACATACATTCCTTATATGAGGTGTTACTCATCATTGAGTGTATTTACTATGTACTAGTTTTTGTTAGAAGTCAGTGTTCACTAATATGTTCACTTCCCAATACACTTGTCAATACACAGTTTTAGGGGTGAGGTGATTGGTTATATATGGAAAGAGTTGCATCAAGGCTCCAAGGTCACCCCGCAAGGTTGCATGCTTACCTCCCTTGGGAGAGTGGCAAGAAGGGTTTTAATACAATAAGCTCATCAGAGGTAGGGTGTGTTGCTCCAGGGGCTGGAGCTCCTGGGCGATGTGACTGTAGTTCTGTTTTTTTTACATGCGTCAGCCTGTGCTTTCCATCATCCTATGTTGTGACAGCCAACAGGTTCTCATGCCATTGTGGAAAACACTGATGTGTTCCATGCAAGCATGAAGCACATTGCTATTGAGCATCACTTCGTACGTGATATGGTGCAGCAGCAGATGATCTTGGTTATGTGGGTTTTCATGGACCTGCAGTGGGCTGACTTCTTGACCAAGCCCTTTGCGTGCAGAAAGTACAGTTGGCCAATCATTCCATCGCTCTATGACCTTTTCCCTGAGAGTTCCTAAGATTGGTGTGTGTGCATGTTCACCGTTGAGCATCTCATTGCACATTTGTATCATTCTTGCATGTGTATGGACATGGTGCTGGAAATGTGACTCCGACAAGGTCTCCCCAATAGATCCCTCAGATATACGGATTGCTTCATAAGGTTCTAGTCCAGTACCGAACCAACTCAGCAATGGGTCTTTGATTCAGGACTGTTGGCAGAGATTCAAGCCAATCTTTACAACAGCAACCACGTTGCAATGCTTCTATCTAGCAAAGAGAAGCTGTTTCTCAGATGTTTTTCTTGTACAGAGGATGTTCATTCCCTCCAAATTCAACCCTAAACAGTTCTATTTGTCATGTTTTCCTTTGGTTCCGTACCCCTCACCACCATGTCTCTGCTCTGCCATTCTTCTCTCAATCATTGTTTGTCATTCACTCTCAATAATCCCTTCACTCAGTCAATCTGTGCCTTCGTCTAACTTTACAAGGCGTCCTACACCTTCCATTCTCTTAGTGTGTCCTCATCTACCTCACACTTCGATGCTCTACCTCTGTTGGCGCCTACCCTTCTCTACTTTCCGACTAACTCTGTGCTCTATCTTTTTTTTCATGTCTCTATGTCACTCTTTTTTGCATTCCACTGTTTACGTTGGCTTCTATCCACTTATGTTCCTTGTGTCTACTTCTTCTGACATGGTATCAGAGCTTCAGGCGGCAACACTTGGTGCCACCTGACCAAGTCATTCTCTACATTCACCACTTCTCGCTACTGAGGCCTCTTCCAGGGTCACCTTGTTCCCTCTTCCACCGTCCATGTCAGCATCTCTGCTTCCACCGCTTCTCCTCAGCTGTGAGATGAATTGGTTCTCGCTTGTCTACCGCGCGCCCATACTGAATTCTTGTTGTGGCCTTCAACCTATGGGTGCCTTGACAGCTCTCCTGCTCTCTTTCCTACTTCAACCGCAATGGACATTAGCAGTTCCATCTCGCATTGCTTCTTTAGCATCAATGAAAACTTCCATTAAGACAACAACCAGCATTCGATTTTAACGCCCAAGGTGACGTCCGGCCTCTTCAGTTATTGACACCCTACAGCAGCAGGCGAGTTGCCTGCAGGCATGAAACTTTGCTTGAAGTTTCATGCCGCTCTATGTCAAGCTCCTCGCTACATCATTCCACCTGCATTTTCATTTTCTAACCTTATCTTGCAGTCCTCAAGACCTCAAGCTCTTATTCTACTGCTAATTCTTTTCCACGTGACCTCGTGGCAAGGTAGCCTCCCGCCGCCGCTTTTGCCTCTCAAAGCGCTCTCTTTCTCTCCTCTTTATGCAGCCGCCACATCAGCTCCATCCTGCTTCATCGTCTCCACTCTCATCATCTCCCCTCCTCCCCCTTCCTTGCCATCTCAGCTTCTCGTGCCATCTTCTCAAGCCGCATCTTCCCCTTTGGAGATCGCCAGCTCCTTTGTTACCTGTTTCTGCTTCATCAGCCTCATCAACATCATCGGCATCACCTTCATCATCAAATGAACAGGCCTAGGCACTGGTCAGCATCAGGAGCTCGTGCACATGTTTTTCCTCCGGATCCAGTTCCATCATTTTCATCAGCCTCTTTTCTTCAAATCATGCACGGGGTTTCACCCGTGCTCCCATGCCTATCAGCAATCAGCTACTTTGCACTTTCGATCCACACGTGTCAATGTCCACTTCAGAAGTGATTTGCGCCCATGCTGGCAAGAATTCTCTAGCGACATGTTGGCAAGTGCCTTCCCTTTGCCGCACTCTACCCCTTCTTTTCAACTCGCGCATGTGGTTCCCCCCTACGCCCATTCCATCATCATCAGCTGCCACCTTGCTTTTGTTTGCGCACATGCTTTTGCCCCTGCACCCATGCTCAACAGCTCTCATCATTATCTTGTGGTTGCAGCTGCCACTGAAGGGTCTTGCTGCTGTCCCAGGAGTCAAGTGCCACCTGTCATTCTCCTCAAATCTGAGCTACCAGGGGACACAGCGTTGCTCCCTCTGGCATCAGATCTGCGGCAAGCATCCTGCTCCTCCACCTTCTGCACGTGCTGCTTCCTGCCTTACCATTGACCTGCTTCCAGCCTTTTTGTAAGCACCTGGATCAGCATCAGCATCTGGTGGTTGGAGCAATTTGTTAAGGAATCTGCCAACATCACTTGGAGGGTATCAACTCTGCCTCTTCCTAGAAGGAGTGTATGACGACCCTAGTTATCCACCAAGGGCATACACAAACAATACTTTGGGACATAAAGCATCAGCCACACTGACTACCACAGGATTATTGGCGAAGTGTCGCCAGTCACAGGAATGTGGCACACATTTGTGGCAGCAGCGTGGAACCCCAGTCCTCCCAACAGGATCACAATATCCCTCCGTTGAATGGCTGATCACCCCACAAAGAAAAGAAAGCTAGAAACTGACCGTGCTTTTTACACAAGGTCAATAAATAAACACCTGATCGGATTTTGAGGGGCTGCCAAAGATATAAGTCCAACAATGTCTCCCCAATAATCCCCTTGGATAAGCGGGGTGCTCAATTAGGTTCAAGTCCAGTACCAAACCGACTCGGTAGTGGGTCTTTGGTCCACGACCCTTGACACAGATTCAAGCCGCCCCTAATGGCAGTGACCATGTTGCAACGCATCTGACTAGGAGAACGGAGATGTTGCTCTGATTTTTGTCTTTTTTTGTTTTTCATACGAAGGGTGTTCATTTTGCCTCCTGTTAGCCCAGGAAAAATCTCTTCATCATGTTCCCCTTTGGTTCCATGGCCCTCACCACCGTGTCTCCACTCTGTCTTTCCTCTCTTGCTCATTCTTTGCCTGGCACTCTCTTGCACACCTTTGCTCAGTCGCTCCACTCTTTTGCTCAACTCTGGAAGGTGTACCTCCCTATACTTTGCATTCTCTCGGTCATTTCCATGCTCATGCAGATACCTGACACGGGCCAAGCTGGAACTGGGGTACTGTTGCATGGTCGTCAACCCATCCATAGCTGCTGGAAAGCTGGAACCACGTCCCACGGACTTGCTGAGGCCCTCTTCTGCTTTTCTGTAACATCTACAATTTGTTTGGTAGACTGGACCCAGTTTCCATGCCGTTTAGATTCCTGTCTAGTTAATGAAGTTGGACTAGGGTGTGTGTATAGTCCTGATGTTGTGCTCAAGATTCTGCATCCGCAGGATCACAGGGTGCCGCATTTGGATGTGTGTGCACCAAGATACGGCCACAACAGTGGGCCGGTTGTAGGGAAAACTGGCCTGCCGCAGCGGGCAGCCTAACTGGTGCCCACGGAAACGACTTATGCTTTGTGCCTGTCAGTTGTCATCTTTCTCTGTGTTTTGGTTTGTTGAGAGAATGTCCATGTCTTCCTAGCCAGACCCTTGCTGTTCTTGTGTCTGCCTTCGTAGACAACGTGAGTCCTGACTTGGACATTGTTGCCGTGTCAGCACTAGGAAACCTCCACGCACTTTCTCACGACGGCCCAGGTGTTTCTGAAAACATTGGCTTATGATATCTCCACATTAGGTTCATGCAAGAACATGATCACAAAAGATAGAGGATGAAATAGAGCCTTCAACCAAATCACTGTAAAAGTCTCAGTTGGAGCACCATCAGCTAAAGGTAAACATTTCAATGTTTTGGAAAACGTGGACAGCCAGCACAGCATGGGATTCAAAGCAACCGTCCAGCTTTTTGAATGACATCAACAAGTGTGACCAGGTTTGAACCGTTGGTGAGTCAGGAATCAGATAGAAAAAAATGCAACTAGCCTTCAGTGACCCATCAAACCTAATGAGGATAGATAAAGGTAGAGGATTATCTAGCCAATTCATCCAAGAGCCATTTCATTATGCCGAGATCTGTATGACTACAGTATGTTGTGTCATCAACTGAACAATGTGATATCTGAGCCAGCACGTGCATGTGGCTGTAGCCAAGCATTGCCTGTTGTGAACTCCAGCCATGTTTCTTTTGCTCGCCTGCATGTATGCATTTCTTTGGAGTCAAGTGGAAATAGGATGCCTCGACATGAATATGACGAGAAGCCAACTCATCTGAATTTTTCCACAGCCAGATCAACCAGTCTGGTTTGGCCTACAATTGGAAAGGAAATCAAAAAGCATAGTGAAGTCAGCTGCCCTGTGCTCATAAACATGTTCCCATGAATTGATGTCCATATGGATGCACATAAGCAAACACATGCACACATGAACATGCGCATATGCATAAACGCAAGATCACACACACACACACACACACACACACACACACACACACACACACAT
>SZWC01025753.1:5413-17002 GCA_023375785.1 Penium margaritaceum
AAGATCGACACGCAGCTGCAGGCGATGGCCCTCCTCATGGCCCTTCCTGACAGTTGGAGCCCTCTCATCACTGTCTTGGGAGGATGGGCAGAAGACAAGCTCACCTATGGCGCGGTTGCAGAGTACATCCGCAATGAGGCGCAGCGACGGAGCTGCGGGGAGTCCTCGTCTTCCTCATCGGCCCTCGTCACCAAAACGCGTGGTGGCGGAAGTGGGGGCAAGGGAGGTGGCAGACATGGCAACTGCAAGAAGGGCGCCAAGAAGGGTGCATGCCGCAACTGCGGCAAGGAGGGCCACTGCACCCGTGAGTGCACCGAGGAGGTAAAGGCCGGCGGCAAGGACGCCAAAGGCAAGAAGTAGCTCCTCAACGGCACTCAGAACCATTACCTCAAGAAGGCCAACCGGCGATGCCTTGACTCCAGAGCCGAGGAGCACACCCAAGTTGAGAAGGTCGGGTTCATCAACTACACCAAGTCCAGCATGTCCATGGTGTTCGCGAACGACAAGGTCGAGCCGGCGGCTGGCCAAGGAGATGTGGACGTGGAGGTGGTGGTTGGTGGGAAGCGGGTGCAGTGCGTGATCAAGAACGTGTAGCACGTACCTGGCTTGGCTGAAATCCTAAGTGTCAGCCGCCTGACTGACAAGGGGTAGGAGGTGCTCTTCAGGAGAAAGGGGGCAGTCGTGCGGAAGGACGGTGGCGGCGAGACCGTGCTGGAGGCTAAGCGCGAGGGAGGCCTCTACATCGTGGAGACCAAGGCGATCCCCGCGGCGACATATTCAGCAGACTTGCAGGAACGCACCGTCAACCTGGCCAAAGGAGGGAGAGCTCATCTGGAGCTCTGGCACCGACGACTGGGGCATTCCTCACCCGCAGTCGTGAAGGAGATGGCGAAGTGCGAGCTGGTACGTGGCCTCGTCATCGATAGTGCGGAAGAGTCGACAGATGCAGCAGTGCACAAAAAGTGCGAGCCTTGCTTCTTGGGCACGACGCGGCGCAAACCGTTCAAGGAGAACGAGAATCGCGCCTCGGACCTGCTGGAGGTCGTGCACAGCGACGTGTGCGGACCATTCAAGACGGCGTCAAATGGCGGCGCGCGTTACTTCGTCACCTTCATTGATGACTAGAGCAGAAAACTCTACATGTACTTCATGAAGCGGAAAGGCAAGGCCCTGGACCGGCTGAAGGAGTACGTCGCCGCGGTGGAGAGGCAGACTGACCGGAAAGTCAGAGCACTACGCAGCGACAACGGTGGAGAGTACGTGGGCTTTAGCGGGTGGATGAAGCAGCAGGGCATAAAATGGCAACAAACTACGCCGTATTCGCCTCAGTCAAATGGCGTGGCGGAGAGGGCAAACCATACGCTGCTGAACATAGTACGGACCATGTTGGTGGATGTGGAATTACCGCGGAGCTTCTGGACGGAAGCTGTGCGTACTGTGAGCTACACCATCAACCTCACTCCTACAGCGGTGCTGAAGGGGAGGAGCGGCTGGAAGACGCCGCAGGAGGTTTGGAGCGGGCGCAAGCCAAGTGTGGCGCACCTGAAAGTGTTCGGGTGCAAGGCGCACGCGATGGTGCAGGTTGCGCAGCGGCGCGACGGCAAGCTGGAGCCGTGGACAAAGCCACTCTTCCTTGGCTATGAGAGAACGCATAAGGCGTACCGGCTCTACGACATGCACAAGGAGGAGATAATCTGCAGCCGAGACGTCAAGTTTGATGAGCAGCAAAGTTACATCAGCAGCAACGAAGTGGGCGTGGTGGACTCCCCAAAGACGGAGGAGTTGTTCCAGCTCCTTTACTACGAGAAGGAGCCAGCGGACGCCGAAGTTGAGGATGCGGCATCAGAGCGCGACAATGCACCAGCGGTGGCAGTCAAAGCGGAGGACTCCGATGACGATCAAGCTGATGAGGAGATCCGCCGGAAGGATCTGGCGGATGAGGCACCACGCGTGCCAATGCGCGCACTCCCGGCAGAGTGCGCATCGGGCGTCGGTGGAAAATCCACTGGACGCGCCAGCCGTCCGGGCGATGTTTCGCCGGAGCGGGAGAGATCCTTGGGGAGCCGTCCGGTCGATGATTCACCGGAGCGGGCTGAGTCGGAGGGATCGCAGCAGAGCAAAGATGCGCCACCAAAACTACCGCGCCGCAGCAGGAGGCAGCGAAAAGCAGGGAAGCGCTTCGACGCAAGCACCGGTCGATGGATCAGCATGACGCGGTGCATGCTGGCTGCATCAACGGAGCCGACAACCGTGCAAGAGGCGCTTGCACGGCCCGAGAGGGATCAATGGGACGCAACCATCAAATCTGAGCTGGCGTCCATCACGGAAAATGAAACATGGGAGCTGGTTGACAGGCCGAAAGATGCCAAGGTCATCGGCTCAAAGTCGTTCTTCAAGACCAAGCTCACAAAGGAAGGTGTGGTTGACAAGTACAAGGCGCGGCTGGTGGCGAAGGGTTACACACAGCGTAAGGGGGAGCACTACGACGAGACGTACGCTCCCGTCGCCAAGTTCACAAGCATCTGGGTGATCCTTGCGGTGGCAGCCGTGAAGGACATGGAGCTCCACCAAATGGATGTAAAGATGGCCTTCCTCAATGGCATCATAGACAAGGAGATCTACATGGAGGTGCCGGAGGGGGTGGAGGCGCCGGAGGGCAAGGTGTGCAAGCTACGGAAGTCCTTGTATGGGCTAAAATAATCGCCCAGATGCTGGTACCAACAGATGGACAGCTTCATGGCACAACTCCGCTTCAAGCGCTGTGAGGCGGATCACAGCGTGTACGTGCAGCGTGACAAGCAGCTCTATCAGATCGTCGCACTCTAAGTGGATGGCCTGATTTTATGCTCGACGGATCTACCGAGCATACAGCGGCTGAAAGAGCAGATGAGCAGCAGATTCCAGATGTCGGACATGGGGGAGCTGGAGTACTACCTCGGGGTGAGCATCACGCGGAACCAGAGGGCGCGCACGCTTGAGCTGGGGCAGGCCAAATACGTGGCCGAGGTGGTGAAGCGGTACGACATGGAGGACTGCAAACCAGTTGGCAGTCCCGTCTCCACGACCTCTGAACTGAGTGCGGCAATGGTGCCGCAAACAAAAGAAGAGCGGGAGGATATGGCAGAGGTGCCCTACCAATCGGCGGTGGGCAGCCTCATGTATGCCATGGCGGCGACTCGTCCGGACCAGGCCTACGCGGTGGGCCAAGTGAGCAGGTATGTGGCCGATCCAGGGCCACTACACTGGCAGGCGGTCAAGCGCATCCTCCGCTACCTGCAGGCGACACGCCATGCGCACTTGAGGTTCGACGACAAGGGGTGGGCGGACCCCTTGCGTCTCGTATGCTACACGGATGTAGACTACGCTGGCGATGTGGACAAACGGAAGTCCACGTCCGGCTATGTGTTCTTCCTCGATGGTGCAGCGGTCTCGTGGTGTAGCAAGAAGCAGGACTGCGTCGCCACCTCCACAGTGGAAGCA
Source organism: Penium margaritaceum (assembly GCA_023375785.1). NCBI lineage: Eukaryota > Viridiplantae > Streptophyta > Zygnematophyceae > Desmidiales > Peniaceae > Penium > Penium margaritaceum. The sequence goes on from SZWC01025753.1 coordinate 8,894, forward strand.
GAATACATCGTGCCCGCGGAGGCGGTCAAGGAGGTGGTGTGGCTCCGCACGTTGCTTGGGGAGCTGGGCGTGCCGCAGCAGGAGCCTACGGTGGTGCAAGAGGACAATACCGGCTCAATCTCGCTGACCAACAACCCGACGCAGCAAAGGAGGACAAAGCACATCGATGTGCGTTATCACTACGCACAAGACATGGTTGAAAAGGGGCAGGTGGTGCTGCAGCACTACAGCACGCACAACATGCTTGCGGATGGCTTGACCAAAGCGCAACCCGTCGACCGGCACACATTGAGCGTGGCCGGACTTGGGATGACCAGCTATGATGGGCTGGAGGACACAGCAGAAGATGCGTGAGAGAAAGCAGGAGCAGTGGGCATGGCAGGTGCAAGGGGGAGAATGTTGAAGATTGCCCCTCTGCATGCCCAAGTGCGGTGCAGGCAGGCGCCGACGAGCCGCCAGAGAGAGGAAATTCCTTGTCGACGGATCTGACGACTCAAGGATTGCTCGGATCCTAAATTGGAGGATTGCCCCTGAAAGTTGACGAGTTGATGAATCTGGTGGAAGTTGTTTCACCGGAATCGGACAAGTAACGAGGGAGATATGGGCTTCCAAAGTTGGGGTGTGTTCGGCGGCTCTGGGAGTCGGCCGCGGTTCGACCGGAGGTGGATAATCCACCTAAACGAGTAACAAAATGCCATCTGGGGATTTTGCTCCGGAAGGACTGCCGAGGCGTCCGGTGGATAATCTGTCGGATTTAAGGGTGTAGTTTTGTTACTGAGGGACTTAGCCAAAATCCTGGCTCGGAGTCCGAAACTCAGTAGTACGGTTTGTTACTCGGGGACTTCAAAATTCCGACTACAGGTCCGCGAACAGGTTTCGACCCACATCAATCCCCATCACCAAACTCGATGATTAACTCATCGAAACAGACCCCAAAGGCGCAAGGGACGCTGCCACTATACGTAGGGACATCTGCGCCTCCTGAATGGCGTTTTGATGGGTCCTTGATGTGTGAAGGCGCCTCGGCGGGCGACGTGAAGCGCGCCGCCGAGTAAGCGGCTAGTTTGGGGTGCTGCGCTTCCACTGACGTAGCGGGAGCTACCGTTATCCGAATCGCGCACGGTTTGGTGCGTTGCAGGGATCATGTCTAGCCCTAAAAATGTTTAGATCATGTCCATGTTCGAAATTCGAATGCAAAATCGCGTTATTCCCTTCGCAAAAGTGACTTTCTCGCAACTGTCTTCCAATCCCAGAAAAATAGCGTGAGGCGACCAGAAAGCTCACGCTTAGACTCAGATTCTGCACAAAAAAGAAGCCGTGAACGCAGAAGACCAGTCAAGACACGTTGGAACTGTCTCCACCCGGGGCGAATTTCTGACAGTTTTGAGTGGTTGTGAGTGGTTGGAAGTGGTTGCGAGTGGTTACGAGTGGGTGTGAGTGGTAACGTGTGGTTAAGAGTGGTTGCGAGTGGTTGCGCGTGGTTGCCAGTGGTTGCAAGTGGTTGCGAGTGGTTGCGGGTGGTTCCGAGTGGTTGCGAGTGATTGCGAGTGGTTGTGAGTGGTTGGGAGTGGTTGCGAGTGGTTGCGAGTTGTTTGCGAGTGGTTGCGAGTGGTTGCCAGTGGGTGCGACTGGTTGCGAGTGGTTCCGAGTGGTTGCAAGTCGTTGCGAGTGGTTGCCAGTGGGTGCGACTGGTTGCGAGTGGTTCCGAGTGGTTGCAAGTCGTTGCGAGTGGTTGCCAGTGGGTGCGACTGGTTGCGAGTGGTTCCGAGTGGTTGCAAGTCGTTGCGAGTGGTTGCCAGTGGGTGCGACTGGTTGCGAGTGGTTCCGAGTGGTTGCAAGTCGTTGCGAGTGGTTGCCAGTGGGTGCGACTGGTTGCGAGTGGTTCCGAGTGGTTGCAAGTCGTTGCGAGTGGTTGCCAGTGGGTGCGACTGGTTGCGAGTGGTTCCGAGTGGTTGCAAGTCGTTGCGAGTGGTTGCCAGTGGGTGCGACTGGTTGCGAGTGGTTCCGAGTGGTTGCAAGTCGTTGCGAGTGGTTGCCAGTGGGTGCGACTGGTTGCGAGTGGTTCCGAGTGGTTGCAAGTCGTTGCGAGTGGTTGCCAGTGGGTGCGACTGGTTGCGAGTGGTTCCGAGTGGTTGCAAGTCGTTGCGAGTGGTTGCCAGTGGGTGCGACTGGTTGCGAGTGGTTCCGAGTGGTTGCAAGTCGTTGCGAGTGGTTGCCAGTGGGTGCGACTGGTTGCGAGTGGTTCCGAGTGGTTGCAAGTCGTTGCGAGTGGTTGCCAGTGGGTGCGACTGGTTGCGAGTGGTTCCGAGTGGTTGCAAGTCGTTGCGAGTGGTTGCCAGTGGGTGCGACTGGTTGCGAGTGGTTCCGAGTGGTTGCAAGTCGTTGCGAGTGGTTGCCAGTGGGTGCGACTGGTTGCGAGTGGTTCCGAGTGGTTGCAAGTCGTTGCGAGTGGTTGCCAGTGGGTGCGACTGGTTGCGAGTGGTTCCGAGTGGTTGCAAGTCGTTGCGAGTGGTTGCCAGTGGGTGCGACTGGTTGCGAGTGGTTCCGAGTGGTTGCAAGTCGTTGCGAGTGGTTGCCAGTGGGTGCGACTGGTTGCGAGTGGTTCCGAGTGGTTGCAAGTCGTTGCGAGTGGTTGCCAGTGGGTGCGACTGGTTGCGAGTGGTTCCGAGTGGTTGCAAGTCGTTGCGAGTGGTTGCCAGTGGGTGCGACTGGTTGCGAGTGGTTCCGAGTGGTTGCAAGTCGTTGCGAGTGGTTGCCAGTGGGTGCGACTGGTTGCGAGTGGTTCCGAGTGGTTGCAAGTCGTTGCGAGTGGTTGCCAGTGGGTGCGACTGGTTGCGAGTGGTTCCGAGTGGTTGCAAGTCGTTGCGAGTGGTTGCCAGTGGGTGCGACTGGTTGCGAGTGGTTCCGAGTGGTTGCAAGTCGTTGCGAGTGGTTGCCAGTGGGTGCGACTGGTTGCGAGTGGTTCCGAGTGGTTGCAAGTCGTTGCGAGTGGTTGCCAGTGGGTGCGACTGGTTGCGAGTGGTTCCGAGTGGTTGCAAGTCGTTGCGAGTGGTTGCCAGTGGGTGCGACTGGTTGCGAGTGGTTCCGAGTGGTTGCAAGTCGTTGCGAGTGGTTGCCAGTGGGTGCGACTGGTTGCGAGTGGTTCCGAGTGGTTGCAAGTCGTTGCGAGTGGTTGCCAGTGGGTGCGACTGGTTGCGAGTGGTTCCGAGTGGTTGCAAGTCGTTGCGAGTGGTTGCCAGTGGGTGCGACTGGTTGCGAGTGGTTCCGAGTGGTTGCAAGTCGTTGCGAGTGGTTGCCAGTGGGTGCGACTGGTTGCGAGTGGTTCCGAGTGGTTGCAAGTCGTTGCGAGTGGTTGCCAGTGGGTGCGACTGGTTGCGAGTGGTTCCGAGTGGTTGCAAGTCGTTGCGAGTGGTTGCCAGTGGGTGCGACTGGTTGCGAGTGGTTCCGAGTGGTTGCAAGTCGTTGCGAGTGGTTGCCAGTGGGTGCGACTGGTTGCGAGTGGTTCCGAGTGGTTGCAAGTCGTTGCGAGTGGTTGCCAGTGGGTGCGACTGGTTGCGAGTGGTTCCGAGTGGTTGCAAGTCGTTGCGAGTGGTTGCCAGTGGGTGCGACTGGTTGCGAGTGGTTCCGAGTGGTTGCAAGTCGTTGCGAGTGGTTGCCAGTGGGTGCGACTGGTTGCGAGTGGTTCCGAGTGGTTGCAAGTCGTTGCGAGTGGTTGCCAGTGGGTGCGACTGGTTGCGAGTGGTTCCGAGTGGTTGCAAGTCGTTGCGAGTGGTTGCCAGTGGGTGCGACTGGTTGCGAGTGGTTCCGAGTGGTTGCAAGTCGTTGCGAGTGGTTGCCAGTGGGTGCGACTGGTTGCGAGTGGTTCCGAGTGGTTGCAAGTCGTTGCGAGTGGTTGCCAGTGGGTGCGACTGGTTGCGAGTGGTTCCGAGTGGTTGCAAGTCGTTGCGAGTGGTTGCCAGTGGGTGCGACTGGTTGCGAGTGGTTCCGAGTGGTTGCAAGTCGTTGCGAGTGGTTGCCAGTGGGTGCGACTGGTTGCGAGTGGTTCCGAGTGGTTGCAAGTCGTTGCGAGTGGTTGCCAGTGGGTGCGACTGGTTGCGAGTGGTTCCGAGTGGTTGCAAGTCGTTGCGAGTGGTTGCCAGTGGGTGCGACTGGTTGCGAGTGGTTCCGAGTGGTTGCAAGTCGTTGCGAGTGGTTGCCAGTGGGTGCGACTGGTTGCGAGTGGTTCCGAGTGGTTGCAAGTCGTTGCGAGTGGTTGCCAGTGGGTGCGACTGGTTGCGAGTGGTTCCGAGTGGTTGCAAGTCGTTGCGAGTGGTTGCCAGTGGGTGCGACTGGTTGCGAGTGGTTCCGAGTGGTTGCAAGTCGTTGCGAGTGGTTGCCAGTGGGTGCGACTGGTTGCGAGTGGTTCCGAGTGGTTGCAAGTCGTTGCGAGTGGTTGCCAGTGGGTGCGACTGGTTGCGAGTGGTTCCGAGTGGTTGCAAGTCGTTGCGAGTGGTTGCCAGTGGGTGCGACTGGTTGCGAGTGGTTCCGAGTGGTTGCAAGTCGTTGCGAGTGGTTGCCAGTGGGTGCGACTGGTTGCGAGTGGTTCCGAGTGGTTGCAAGTCGTTGCGAGTGGTTGCCAGTGGGTGCGACTGGTTGCGAGTGGTTCCGAGTGGTTGCAAGTCGTTGCGAGTGGTTGCCAGTGGGTGCGACTGGTTGCGAGTGGTTCCGAGTGGTTGCAAGTCGTTGCGAGTGGTTGCCAGTGGGTGCGACTGGTTGCGAGTGGTTCCGAGTGGTTGCAAGTCGTTGCGAGTGGTTGCCAGTGGGTGCGACTGGTTGCGAGTGGTTCCGAGTGGTTGCAAGTCGTTGCGAGTGGTTGCCAGTGGGTGCGACTGGTTGCGAGTGGTTCCGAGTGGTTGCAAGTCGTTGCGAGTGGTTGCCAGTGGGTGCGACTGGTTGCGAGTGGTTCCGAGTGGTTGCAAGTCGTTGCGAGTGGTTGCCAGTGGGTGCGACTGGTTGCGAGTGGTTCCGAGTGGTTGCAAGTCGTTGCGAGTGGTTGCCAGTGGGTGCGACTGGTTGCGAGTGGTTCCGAGTGGTTGCAAGTCGTTGCGAGTGGTTGCCAGTGGGTGCGACTGGTTGCGAGTGGTTCCGAGTGGTTGCAAGTCGTTGCGAGTGGTTGCCAGTGGGTGCGACTGGTTGCGAGTGGTTCCGAGTGGTTGCAAGTCGTTGCGAGTGGTTGCCAGTGGGTGCGACTGGTTGCGAGTGGTTCCGAGTGGTTGCAAGTCGTTGCGAGTGGTTGCCAGTGGGTGCGACTGGTTGCGAGTGGTTCCGAGTGGTTGCAAGTCGTTGCGAGTGGTTGCCAGTGGGTGCGACTGGTTGCGAGTGGTTCCGAGTGGTTGCAAGTCGTTGCGAGTGGTTGCCAGTGGGTGCGACTGGTTGCGAGTGGTTCCGAGTGGTTGCAAGTCGTTGCGAGTGGTTGCCAGTGGGTGCGACTGGTTGCGAGTGGTTCCGAGTGGTTGCAAGTCGTTGCGAGTGGTTGCCAGTGGGTGCGACTGGTTGCGAGTGGTTCCGAGTGGTTGCAAGTCGTTGCGAGTGGTTGCCAGTGGGTGCGACTGGTTGCGAGTGGTTCCGAGTGGTTGCAAGTCGTTGCGAGTGGTTGCCAGTGGGTGCGACTGGTTGCGAGTGGTTCCGAGTGGTTGCAAGTCGTTGCGAGTGGTTGCCAGTGGGTGCGACTGGTTGCGAGTGGTTCCGAGTGGTTGCAAGTCGTTGCGAGTGGTTGCCAGTGGGTGCGACTGGTTGCGAGTGGTTCCGAGTGGTTGCAAGTCGTTGCGAGTGGTTGCCAGTGGGTGCGACTGGTTGCGAGTGGTTCCGAGTGGTTGCAAGTCGTTGCGAGTGGTTGCCAGTGGGTGCGACTGGTTGCGAGTGGTTCCGAGTGGTTGCAAGTCGTTGCGAGTGGTTGCCAGTGGGTGCGACTGGTTGCGAGTGGTTCCGAGTGGTTGCAAGTCGTTGCGAGTGGTTGCCAGTGGGTGCGACTGGTTGCGAGTGGTTCCGAGTGGTTGCAAGTCGTTGCGAGTGGTTGCCAGTGGGTGCGACTGGTTGCGAGTGGTTCCGAGTGGTTGCAAGTCGTTGCGAGTGGTTGCCAGTGGGTGCGACTGGTTGCGAGTGGTTCCGAGTGGTTGCAAGTCGTTGCGAGTGGTTGCCAGTGGGTGCGACTGGTTGCGAGTGGTTCCGAGTGGTTGCAAGTCGTTGCGAGTGGTTGCCAGTGGGTGCGACTGGTTGCGAGTGGTTCCGAGTGGTTGCAAGTCGTTGCGAGTGGTTGCCAGTGGGTGCGACTGGTTGCGAGTGGTTCCGAGTGGTTGCAAGTCGTTGCGAGTGGTTGCCAGTGGGTGCGACTGGTTGCGAGTGGTTCCGAGTGGTTGCAAGTCGTTGCGAGTGGTTGCCAGTGGGTGCGACTGGTTGCGAGTGGTTCCGAGTGGTTGCAAGTCGTTGCGAGTGGTTGCCAGTGGGTGCGACTGGTTGCGAGTGGTTCCGAGTGGTTGCAAGTGGTTGCGAGTGGTTGCGAGTGGTTGCAAGTGGTTGCGAGTGGTTGCGAGTGGTTGCGAGTGGTTGCGAGTGGTTGCAAGTGGTTGCGAGTGGTTGCGAGTGTTTACGGGTGGTTGCGAGTGGTTACGAGTGGTTGCTGTCAGTAAAATGTAAGCGTCATGAGAGACGTTGACTGAAGTGGACAAGGAGAGATGATGGTCTGGAATGCGGAGGCGCGGTCCGAGGGACGAGCGCTGCGAATCAGGAACAGGCAAGAGCATGAGTAGGCGTGGTGCACATACACGAGCGCTGATGTAGAGGTCAAACATGATGAAGACGAGAAGAGAAGCTGAGCACGAAGAAGTGGGGACAGTGCCGAGGCGCGGGCCGCGAGGCCGAAGCGCCGAGGTATGGGCCGGCAGAGTGCATGTGCTGCAGCGATGAAGCGAGGGCCAATGATGAAGCTGAGGGTGATGATGATGATGCCACAGACTCAGGTTGCCAGCGCAAAGGTTAAAGTGCTCTGTGTGCCGCAACGTCACTGCGTGGGCAGACAGTTCACTCTGTCCAGAGCGCCTTGATACATCTGAGTGGGCATGAGCGATGAGCGAGGAGGAGAGCCATAGCATCCAGAGGCGGGCCGAGCGATGAGCGAGGCCGCAGTGCGAAGGAGCAGGCAGAGCAACGGTTGAAAGGCGTGGAGGCAGGGCGAAGACTGGGCCTTGCAAGAAGACACTGAACAGGGCAGCGGCAATGATGAGGAGAGGTGGCACTGTGCCATGGCAGCGGGCCATGGTCACAGGCTGAGTGGTGGCAGGGCCGTAGCCCGGGCCGAAAGAGACAAGTACACTTGAATGACCATTAACTGGTAGGTAATACAAGTCCTACTACAAGGTTATGTACTACTCTAGCCTACAGCCTCCACCAGCTACGGTGGGCGGAAGGAGGGTCGGCATCGGAGCCGCGTCATGGCGCTTGCCGCGTGAGCGGATGCGGTGCGCCCCCATACCGAGGTACCTGGTTGTGGTTCGGATCTCCGCCAAACCTGTGCCCTGTCTGGTCGTTCCGGCATGGGGGCGGGAGAGCTTGTCGTTGTCGTGTAGTTGGTACCGAGGCGCGTAGTCGTTGAGCACCCGCAGGAGGGACGAGGTGCCGAACGGTAAGTCGATGTCCGTTGATCCGTGCGCCGTTGGTTGGGCGGTGTTTCCGGACCTCTGATTATTCTTGGTGACCGCAGGAGGTGAGCCGGTCTGGTCAGGAATATTCGAGGATTTCTCTTGTGGGCAGGACGGTTATTGCCTGTCCATTGTTTGACCAGATGAACCAGTGGATGAACCCAGCTGAGGCATTGTGACCATTGGAGTATTTTTCCAACAGTTGCGAGTGGTTGCGAGTGGTTGCGAGTGGTTGCAGGTGGTTGCGACTGGTTGCGAGTGGTTGTTAGTGGTTGCGAGTTGTTGCGAGTGGTTTTGTGTGGTTGCGAGTGGTTGCGAGTGGTTGCAAGTAGCTGCGAGTGGTTGTGCATGGTTGCAAGTGGTTGCAAGTGGTTGCGAGTTGTTGCGAGTGGTTGCAAGAGGTTGCAAGTGGTTGCGAGTGGTTGCGAGTGGTTGC
>SZWC01025754.1:0-16981 GCA_023375785.1 Penium margaritaceum
CCCGATGACCATGCCAACGCTCAAACGGTGTGATAGTGCAGGGAAACGGGCCGTGGGGAACACGGTTCCATACCCACGTCATGTAGCACATAGCTTCGAAGGCAAAGAGGGGCGGCAGACCAGAATCAGACAGAAGCGTGCGGACACCGTCGGCAAGCGTCCGGTTCCAACGCTCAGAGACACCGTTTTGTTGAGGTGTGTACGGAGCTGATGCCTCCAGACACACCCCACGAGACTTTAGGAGACAAGCGGTGGGACCAAGGAATTCGCCGCCACGGTGGCTACGGAAGACGCGCAGCGACCGCTGACAAGCACGCTCAGCCTGAACGAGCCATGACTCAACGACAGAACAAACATCGCTCTTATGACGGAGCGCCAACACCCAGCAAAAACGAGAAGAGTCATCGGTAAGACATAAGACGTAGCGACCCACGTCACCAAGGAGGTCATGAGGTAGAGGCCGTATGACATCCGCATGAACGCGATCAAGGGGATGGGTCGAGTGAGACTCAGAAGGAGAGAAGGGAGAGCGATGCATCTTTCCTTGTGTACAGTCAAGACAATCGGCAGGACAAGGGGCAGGAAAGCTGGAGGGCGAGAGGCCGAGACCAGACTGGAGACAAAGCATGCTATGAATGGCATCACTGTGGACATGACCAAGGTGAAGATGCAAGAGACGGACGAGGTCACGAGCAAGAGAGGGTGCAACGTGAGCAAGAGTAGCGCCGACGGCAGGAGCGGAGGGGGCATGCAAGGGAACACGATAGAGTTTGCCGCACTTTACGCCACGGAGAATAGGACGCTAGGAGGAACGAAGAGAGACAGTGCCAACACCACGGCCAGCAGTGAAGTCCATACCTTGATCATCCAGGGACGGCACAGACAGGAGGCTGAGCTCCAGCGAACGCACATACAGAATGTCAGGTAGGTACAGAGCACCTCTAGGTCCAACAAAGTGCACGACGCCCCCACCCTGAACCGGCAGCAACTGATCAGACCCAGTACGAACAAAGCGGAAAGAACCGACGGGACCTAATGAGACGAAAGAGGACCGCACGGACGTCATGTGGTGGGTCGCCTCGGAGTCAAGGACCTAGAGGCCACAGGACACACGCACAGAGGGCAGCACACTGGACGTGGCGACAGTGCCAACGGAGGACGGAGACAAGGTACAAAGGGAGAGACAACGAGGAAGGAATTCTGACTACCAACGCTCTATCCAAGGAACAAAATCACACACAAGACACCCTGAACGTGACGAGTAGGATCCCCACGAAGGACACCGTCATTCTGACACACAGGACCTCTGGCCAGCAATGCAACACCCTTACCTCCTTGATGGCGAACACGGAGATGCTCAAGGAGGCGCTCCCGATCACCGCGATCACCATCCATAGACGCCGGCGGAGCTGGTGTAGACGCGCCGGAGGAAGGCGGGAACCACTGTGGAACGGTGTAGGCAGAGGAAGGGGGACCAGCATACGTAAGGGCCCCGCAAGGAGGTGGCCAGCCCTAGGGATAGGGGTCAGGTGGCGGAAGATAAAGCATGCCGGAGGCGGCGTGAGCCTGAGCCGAAGGTGGGGCGGAGGAGCGTGATGGGCCACCGGAGCCAGATGGCGAGGGTGCAGTGGAGCCGGAGGTGCGAGCCCAATGAGGGACCGGCTGTAATGCGAGGCGCTCCAGCTCATCAGCTTTGACGTCGCGGAGGAGATCGGACAGCTCAGGAATGAGGCCGTTGACAATGGTCAAAACGGCGGAGAGCTGGCCAGGTGCTGCATCGTCAAGCTCACGAAGTAGGTTGAGACCACGAGCCCAATAGGCATCAGCGGTCTCATCAGCACGCATGAGGAGTGTGTTGAATGGAATTGTAAGCGTGCTCTAAGCGGCTTGGCCAGTAATGGTGGAACGGCGGTGCAGCATGGCGTATGCGCCGATGGGGTCAGCAAGGCATTGGGTAGCAGGGTCAGCATTGTAGGTGCCAACATCATCAATCAGCGTTTCAGGGGCAGTGGTGATGAGAGCGCGAACAACATGGGCAGACTCAGCAGCAAGTGGTGTAAAAGGAGCAACAGCGAGGGAGTAGTACTCCCACAACTGCTCGCCTTGCGCCCAAGCACTGAAACGCACCTCTCAGGAGGAGAAGACAAGCCCAGTGGTAAGTGCGGGGGGTTGAGAAAAGAAGTCATGCTGGCGAGGCACAAGAAGAGTGGAAGTAGTAGCGGTGTGGGCAGTGGGCACAACAGAGGCAGTGCCAGAAGAAGAAGAGGTGCGTGCAGAAGGAGTGGTGTTGGTCGCGGTAGAGGCAACGGGAGGCGACGCAGCACTATGGCGGCGACCTCATCAGCAAAGGCAACGCGATTTTCCTCAGCAAGCTTGAGACGGTCCTCAACTTCCTGCTGAGCCTCACGAGCAAGGGCCAGCTGGCGCTGAAGAGTCGCTATGACTGACTCGTCCTCACCAGGCATGGTGACGACAGAGGGGCCCCGTCGAAAAACTTCCGGCAGAGTTTCCCCTGCCCCAGTGGGGGTGGGAAAACGGGGAGTGCCTTAGGCGTGTTGGATGTCCTACAGGACAACCCGACCCACGTCACACAACCAAGCCACAACAACGGAGAGAGAGAGACAACGTGTAAGCAGGAGAGAGAGAAAGATGCCACAAGCCCTCACGAGGGGCGAGGTGGGCTACGCAAAAAGGCAAGGAGAGGTCCGACAATCGAAGCACATGCAGCGGACATAATAGAGAGGAGGGATGCAGCTGGCACCACCAGGGCCAAAACGCCTGTGGTGAAGGTAGCACCGACAGTAGGTAGGACTGCTACTTCAGAGATGGCCGCTGCTACGAGGATGGTGATTTCGGAGGGTGCATATGCGGCAGATGCAACGGCAACGGCTGTGGAGTTGCAGATGGCTGAAGAGGCTGCAGACACAGTAGAGGCTGTAGAAGCTGTACAAGAAGCCACAGAAGCTGCGGCTACAGCTAATTGCATCCTAATATCTGCCGCTGCCGCACCTATGGGTCCAGCTACTACTGCGGCCTTAGTGTATGCCTCCGTAGCAAGTCCAGCGGACGTTGAGGCAGGGGCGCGTGCAGCACGGGCTGCTGCGGCAAATGTGGCGGCAGTTGCAGTGGCGGCGTTTATCACGGCGCAAGCGACTCGTGTGAGCTTATGTGCAAGCTCCACTGTGTCGCGACGCACAATGGAGTAAAAGGACACGAGAGCAGTTCTGTGTAGCGGCTGGACCCCCTCAGAGGAAGCAAGGTGACTGGGGCTTACCGGGCTTTGTGGTGCAGCCCACGACGAAGTTGGGGCATCCTCGACCGCATGCACGTCGTCTCTCCGGTGACTGGACTGGCGCGCCGATCGCTCCACGTGGTGGTCAGCAAGAGATGGCGCACCCGGCAGGTCCGAGAAGCCAGCTTGGCACCTCGCACCACTGCAGTGGTGCGTGCGTACCGTGGTGGACGCTGCTGCTGCTGTCGCGCTCAAGATTGGCACGACTCCCACCGACCCCCACTACGCAGCAACGGATGACGTTTTGCTTGCGGCTGCCAATGCTGGTGATGCTGCCGCTCCTACTACTGCTGTTGCTGCTGCTGTTGTTGCTGCCGCCACTACCGCTGCTGTTGCTACTAGTGCTCCCGATGCTTGTTTCCCTGCAACTGGGTCTGCACATGCTAATGCTGTAGCTAGGGACAAGACGTGATGGCAGCCACCACTGTAGTCTCTTCTATCTCTGCTCCTCTTGCTGCGATTGGAGTGGCTGCGACTGTAGACGTTGTTACCAACGTGGTAATGGCTGCTGATGCCGGAGTTGCAACTGCGGATTGGTGGCGACTGAAGCCAACCCCGCTCCTGTGAGAGGTGCGGATGCCTTGCCTGCCTTGCGCCTGCCCTGCGGTTGCCTTGCCGGTTGCGGATGCCTTGCGCCTGCCTTGCCGTTCGGCTGCCTTGCCTTGCGGCTGCCTTGCCATGTGGCTGCCTTGCCTTGCGGATGCCTTGCTTGCAGCTGCCTTGCCTGCGGCTGCCTTGCCTTGCACGTCAGATATGGCCACGGCTGCAGCTGCTATTGACAAAGTAGCTGCTACGGCTGCTCGTGTGTGATCAGCAGCACGTAGAGGAAGCAGTCTGAGCTCGGTCCTAGCTGTGGCAGAGATTGGAACTGCCGGCGGAAGCGTAGATGGCGGAAGGAGAGGTGCCACCACAAAGGATCGCGCGGTGAGCCAAGTGTTGTGATTTGTGACGTTCTTGTTGACCTGTATAGTTTACTGTGACCACTCAGCCATGTCCATACTTGTGCACATCCCTGATGCAGACCCTGGTGGTACCGATACGTCATCTGGTGGCGGACTACCAGCTTGGAGCTGATCAACGACCGTTCCAGAGCTCTGGACGCTACCCGGGACCTCTTGCGGTTCTTTCTGCATCACGTAGGACTTAATCGGTGGACTGGCCGTGGGCCTGATGTGCATTTTTTTGCTTTATGTGTCCATTGTTTCATGCCGGATGCATGCATGTGACCATTCGTAGCGTCCGCTTTGTGATTCTGCATTTCTAGGTTCATACGGCGTAGCGTTCTAACATGTGTGCGTAGAGTTATGGCCAAAACAGTGGTTTTGGGCCGGTTTTAGGATAGACCTTGCATTGCCACGTGCGACACCCGCCGTGCGCCGCGGCAGGTACTTATGCCATGGACCTGCCATTTGTCATCTCTCTCTGCAAATTCTATTGAAGCATTCAGACACTTTGCCTTGTGTCTCCTAGCCAGACCCTTGCCGGTGCGTGCACGACTTGTGATTGTCGTCACCGTCTGACCAGGCACTGATGCCCAGCCAGCGGCTGTGTCGCTTGGAAGCTTCTACACATCTTCTCATGGTATCAAAGCAGTGAGACAGTTCTCACCGAGCTGTGCAACAGAGACGCAGGAGAGCAGTAGCAGTGAGGGCCATAGCTGCAGCTGATCCACAGGGACCCGTCGACGACAGCATACCGGTCTCCACGTCGCTCATCATCACCACGTGAGACTGCAGTTGCCAGCAGTATCCAACAACAACAGAAGCAGTGCAGTAGAGTAGCAGCACAACAGCAGCGGCAATAGCAGTAGTGGCAGCAGCACATGGAGGTAGCACCACAACAGCAGCGTGCGGCGGCAGCAGCACAGCAGGAGCGTAGCAGCAGCGGCGACAGTAGTAGCGATGACAGTAGTAGCAGCGACGGCATCGGCACAACAATAGCGTAGCAACAATGGCACCAGCAGTAGCAGCAATAACGCAGCAGCAGTAGCGGCATCAGTAGTAGCGTAGCAGCTGCAGCAGTAACAGCGTGCGGCAGTTGCAACAGCGCCCAGCAACAGCAGTAGCAGCACGTGGCTGCTACCACAGCCGCGAGCACAACGACAAAACGAACGCTCCGCACGCAGCCGCACAACTGGTGTTACAACTGACGACGCAGCAGTAACAACCGAGCGGAAGCTACCACGTAGCTTCCACGTAGCTGGCGCGTGGCTGTTGGGAAGCGGCCGCCAGCTCACGCAACAGTCGCGAGGGTTGACCAAAAAAAGGAGCTAAAGTCAACATCTTGACTTGCTGACGTCATCAGGTTTTGCTGACGTCAGAAAATTTCTGCTCACGTCAGCACGTGCCCTAATGAAAGTTTTGGTCGGAGGGTCAAACGTTGCTGGCATTTCATCTCCTCGAGAAACGCTCACCGTCCTGCAATTTGACCACTTCGACGTCTCGGCCCATAATGAGCGGCACCATGGCTCCGTTTGACGAGAAGGGAAAAGGGGTGCTAGATCCCTCTTCTTCCTCCTCAGGGATCATGAGTCCACGTTTGCAGGCCATTGAGGAACTGCGGAGCCAGCAGGACAAGATGCGTTGACGGTAGCAAGAGCGGAATGACGCCATCCGTACACTCACCGGGCTCCTTCGAGGTCATTCCACGACTCTGCGACAGACTTCTGAGGGAGCGGCCGGGGTCTAACCCTCTACAGAGCAGTCAGCTCTAGCACCAAAGACAAGAGTTGGAGCCGACCCGCCACCTCCTGAGCCTTGGGACAAGGATCCAGACATGCCAGGCAAGGAGGGCGACTCCCCCAAGCGTGAGATTCGTATGCTTCAAGAGTATATCCACCAGCTTCATACGCGCTCTCGGTCCCCACACACATCACGCTTTCCAGAGCCTCGATCGTCGCCTGACCTCCACCCCAGCGACTCCCCTCTTCCCGGCGTCTTTCCCATCTCTCGTCCTTCCCAGCGTGTGGTTGCTCTCCCTACAGAGCGGCAACCCAAGGACTTCAAGACGCCGCCCCCCCCGGTATGTCAGCGAGGACGTCTTTGACTGCTGGGAGATCCTCTTTCAGGTCTGGGCCACCTCAGAGGGCGTGTGGCCCTACTACCACAGTCCGTATCAGGCCACAGACCAAGCTAAGGTACTAACAGTAGCTAGGGCGATGCGCGGACTCCTCTACGCCATGCAGCGTGAGACCGTCACTGACTTTTGCCCGTTCCTTGGCGAGGCGGGCACAGGCACCGGCGCTGATCCACGTAGGGACTGGGACCTAGCGTTGTCCTTGCTTGCTGCAAAGACGCACGCCACCCGCACTGTACACATCCATGCCTTTCACTCCCCTTGCTAGGGGCCTACCTAGCCCGCAGTAGACTATTGGCGACGCACTATGTGCATCTGCACACGCCTTGGGACCTCAGGAGGTACACAGCTGTGGGCGCTCCGTACGATCATGCTCAGGGTTTGCCTTGAGCACACCGACATCTTCACGCGGTACAACGACGCCGTGCTCGAGCCTTTATCGGCCTCACTACAGCTTCTTCCCTGGGCACACCAGCTTTTCCTCTAGGTGACTTCAGCCCGTGAGGCATTCGTGGCTCATCAAGAGACTTCCATTGCTGCAGCAGTCGTTGCATCACCACCGATGCCCCTCCTGTAGACCCCTTCTCAATCCTCCACTTTGTCATCCTCCTCCCCTTCCACCCCGATTACACCGACTCAGACAAAGGGTGTCGCGACAGTAGCACAGGGGAAGAAGGGGCAACGAAAGCGCGGCTCGAGCTAGCAGCAGCTGCAACAGCAGCCGCAGTAGCAGCCGTCATCGGGCAGTAGCGGTGGACGCTCCGTTCAGTGCTACAACTATGGAGGCGCCCATCGCTACACCGAGTGCCGGCAGCCGCTTGACTGGGCATGGATTACTTGCGAGCTCGAGGCTGCGCAGGCACTCCGGTCTACATCGTGCAACACATCCTCCGGACGCGCGGCGACCACAACCGTAGTAGATCCCGCTTCTTCACCAGCAACTAGTGGCGACCATGACACACGTGACCGCACCATCGCCGAGCTCCACCACATTTTGGCGCTCTGCTTTCAAGGAGGTGCAAGTGTGTTTTCACAGCCGGGTGGTTCACAGACTGTCGGTCGGTCTCTTCTGGTGACCCGGGATGACTCGTGTGGGGGGGCACAGTTGGCATGTGATGACGATGGGCTTGACTGTACAGATTGGATTCATGAGTCTCACTGGTGTGCCCTTCATCCTTCCTCCCCACCTGCTGCCGAGTGTCCGTCCGAGGTCGAGTGTTCCATTGCCTGTTGTACACTGACGTCCTCCAGTCATGATTCCGATGGCACTTGGATCATCGATTCAGGTGCCACTCATCACATGACGTGTTGTCCTAGTGATTTTGTCGTTCTCGGCCATGTTGCGTCTGTTCATTCCGTCCGCACAGGCTCTGGTTAGTCCTTGCCACTCCAGGGTGTTGGGTTCGTGCATTTCGATGGTCTGTGTGGCCACTTGTATCTCTCCAAGGTGATGTTTGTGCCTGACATTGAGCTCAGTTTGTCTTCTTTCCATGCTTGCACACTGATGGGACTCTCTTTGGAGCACACTGCCGAGTTCGCGACTGTGACTGCTATTGACACTCGTAGCATTTATCTTTGTGCCTCTGTTGTGGATTATCTGTATCGTGTCTCCCTGACTTCCGCTCCTTGCTCTTCCTCCCCCTTAGCTCGTGTTTTTGTCACCGGTGTCCTGTCTCCACAGCAAAAGCGATTGCTTCATCGCCATCTGTGTCATGTGGGATCTGATACTTTGCTAAAGCTCATTCGGACACAGCCCGCTCTCGGTCTCGAGGCAATTTCTTTCGAGAAGTCGCCCAAGACCGACTGCATCTTCTGTGCCTAGGGTAAGATGCATCGCTGCACTTACACTGACTCCCGCTCTCGCGCCCTTCACCCTCTCGAGTTAGTCCATTTGGACCTCCTTGGTCCTCTTCCTATCGAGTCTTTGTCCGATTGGGGTCGATACCTCCTCACCGTGACTGATGTTTGCACTCGAAAGCAGTGGGTCTACAGTCTGTGCCAGAAGAGTGAAGCCGCTCTCGCGGTTTACCTCTGGCTAGTGATGGCTGAGCTTCAGTCCAGCCACACGCTGCACACCTTCCGCTCAGATCGTGGTGGCGAGTTTCTAGGCGAGATGGATAGCTTCTTCGATGAGTACGGGATTTTTCACCAGGTCTCCGCTCCTGCTACTCCTCAGTAGAACAGTGTTTTTGAGTGTTGGAACCGCACCATGGAGGATGCGGTTCGCGCTATGTGGTCTAAGTGCGGTCTCCCGGAGTCCTTCGCTTTTGAGGGCTTTGCCTACATGACTTGGGTCTAGAACCGCCTCCCGCACGGTCCCCTTCCGGACCACGTTACACCGTATGAGCTTTGGTTTGGTCACCATGCTGACCTACGCCTTGCTCGCGTATGGGGATCCTTGGCTTCTGTGTGGTACACCGAGGACCAGCAGGGGTCCAAGGTCTCACTGCGGGGCCGCTTGTATGCCTTCGTCGGCATCTCATCGTGGTCGAAGGCATGGCGCTTTTGGAACCCTGCTCGTCGTCGAATTATTGAGTCCCGTGACGCGCTCTTCTTTGATTCCCTTACCTACCATGATCTGACCTTGATTACGTCGATATCTGTCACACAAATTCCTATGCATGAATTCTCTCGCCGGATCGGGGAGCCTGCGCCTGCGAGCACCCCTCGCCAGGCTGATGTGTCCGTTTGATCTCCCTCCACTTCGCAGTCTCCAGCTCTTGATGACCCAGCGATCATCGCTGTCAGCCTAGAGACCTCTCCAGCACCGCCGGCTTCTACCCCCGTTCCCTCGCATCCCTCACGTACCCATGATCCTACACCTGTGCGTACTCTTGTGACCATACCTGTGTCCGTCGGCACCCCTGCCTCTGTGCATGGCCCTGCCTCACCTGCTCCTACTGTCACCCCAAGTCACGTGTCTCCCACACCCGCATCTCCTCGCACGACGTCACCAGCTCTCTTGCCTCAGTCCTCCCTAACTACGCTTGTGCCTGTTCCTGAGCCTGAGGTGCGCCCCTCGAGCCCAGGTTACTCCCGTGAGCCTGGCGGTCGTCTTCGACCGTTGGACTCCGGAGCTCAGCCAATGTCTGGTCCTGCACCCAGGCCCTCAACTCATAGTATTGGGAGTGGCGATCCCGGCACAAAGGCCCCAGGCCAAAGTGTCTGCACTAAACACACAGAGGTACACCCAGCGTGTCCCTTCGGGCACGATGTCATCATTCGCAAGTCTCACATCGCGTGTGATGCAGCAGCCAATCTTGTGGTCGTAAGACCTAGCACCGAGGCGTGCGCTTTTGCCACGCAGAGCTCCCCCTCTTTGGCACCTGATCCGGGCACACTAAGGGAAGCTCTCTCATCACAGGATGCTGATGCTTGACGCACTGCCTGCGAGGATTAGTTTCGCGCCATCCCAGAGCACGGAGTTTACGAGCTAGTCGCCCTTCCACCTGGGAGGAAGGTTATTCAGGTCAAGTGGGTCTTTCACAAGAAACTGAAGCAAGATGGCTCACAGGAATGCCACAAGGCTCGCTTGGTCGTCAAGGGGTACTCTCAGATTGAGGGCATTGATTACATTGACACCTTTGCCCCTGTTGGCCGCATTACCTTAGCTAAAGCTTTGTTTAGTGTACTGGCTCAGCATGACTGGGAACTACACCACATGGATGTGAACAATGCGTTCCTTCATGGCTCTCTGGATGAGGAGATCTACATGGCTCAGCCACCCGGCTTTGAGGACGGTGACAAGGTCCGGCGCTTGCGCAAGTCCTTGTATGGCCTCAAGCAATCTCCTCGATGTTGGAACCAGGAGATCAATGGCACCCTGACTCATGCGGGATATGTATAGAGTGAGGTACATCCCTCGCTCTTCATTCGACGGACACCGGAGCGGTTCACCGCCATCCTGGTCTATGTTGACAACCTTCTGATTGCGTCTCCTTTACTGGAGGCCCTGAACGAGGCCAAGCTTGTCCTCAAGAATGCCTAGAGGATGAAGGACCTTGGTCCTGCAGTGGTGCTCCTTGGCATGGAGATCATGCGAGACCGCAGACGTCGTACTCTACTACTGCATCAGGCCCGATACGCACGGGTTGTGTGGGAGCGCTTCAGCCACCTCCTTGGCATAGTGCCCACGAACTCCACAGCTCTCAGACCTGATGTGCAGGACGCCCTCATGGTGGAGGATCCCACAGAGCTGGGGGAGACAGTGGATGTGACCTTGTACCTCCGTCTCATTGGATCTCTGATATACCTGGCCACTACCACACGTCCTGACATCGCATTTGCCATCAACCTCCTTGCCTAGTTTTTGTAGGCTCCACACGCCAGAGACCTTTAAACGGCTGTGCGAGTGGTACGGTGAGTGGTCTCAACATCGTACCTCGGACTCTGCTTTCGTCGACAGTGTTCGGTGGTCCTTGATGGCCACACTGACAACGACTGGGCTTGGATCCCAGATGGACGCAGCTGCACCGGTTACATGGTTCTGCTTGGTGGTACCGCTGTGTCCTGGCACAGTGGGAAGCAGGGTTGCATTGCAGGTAGCTCATTGGAGGCAGAGTATGTCGCTCTCGATGCAGGGGCTGCTGAGGCGGTATGTCTGCAGCGACTGTTCCTTGAGCTGGGTCAGTCAGTACCGGCGATTGTGCTCCATTGCAACAACCAGAGTGCTCATGCCATTACGGAGAACTCTGGTGTCTTTCATGCTCGCACGAAGCACATTAAAGTTGAGCATCACTTTGTGCATGATTTGGTGGAACGACACGTGATCTCTGTCATTTGGGTTGGCAATGACATGCAGCGTGTTGACTTCTTGACGAAGGCACTATCACGCGGAAAGTTATTGGTGGTCATTCGTACTGTCTTACTTTGTCCCTTGCCTGAGAGTGGTTGAGTGTGGGTTGGTGTCTGTGTCCGTATCACATCTGTCGTTGCACTCGTTGTCGTGTTCGTCTTAGTGCTACACGTGTATGGACATGCGTACCATCGGGTCATGAGGGAGTGTTGTGATTTGTGGCGTTCCTGTTGACCTGTATAGTTTACTGTGACCACTCAGCCATGTCCATACTCGTGCACATCCCTGATGCGGACCCTGGTGGTACCGGTGCATCATCTGGTGGCAGAATACCAGTTTGGAGCTGACCGACGACCGTTCCAGAGCTCTGGACGCTACCCGGGACCTCCTCCAGTTTTTTATACAGCACGCAGGACTTTATTGGTGGACTGGCCGTGGGTCTGATTTGCATGTTCTTGCATTGTGTGTCCATCGTTTCATGCCGGATGCATGCATGTGACCAGTCGTAGCGTCCAATTTATGATTCTGCGCATCTAGGTTCAGACGGCGTAGCGTTCTGACATGTGTGCATAGAGTTACGGCCAAAACAGTTGTTTTGGGCCGGTTTTAGGACAGACCTTGCACTGCCGCATGGGACACCCGCCGTGCGCCACGGCAGGTCCTTATGCCATGGACCTGTCATTTTTCATCTCTCTCTGCAAATGCTATTGAAGCATTCAGACACTTTACCTTGTGTCTCCTAGCCAGACCCTTGCCGGTGCGTGCACGGCTTGTGAGTGCCGTCATCGTCTGACCAGGCATTGACGCCCAGTCAGCGGCTGTGTTGCTAGGAGGCTTCTACACATCTTCTTTCCAAGAGGAGGCTCCCTTTCTCACTCACTCTGCTCTGATATTAGAGGATAGAGACACCTAGCAAGAGGTGGAGCGAGGGAAGTCAAGTAGAATGCAATGAGCTTTGGGCGAGAGAGCCATGAAAGCTAGCGAGTGTATTATTCAGCGAAGAAACGCACAATCATACTCGAGTCACATGGGACGGGAGTGTTACGTGAGTGTGAGAGGGCAAGATGCAGCGAGCAAGAAAACGGCAAGCTCGCTCAAGCTCGCTGCCCTCGTGGGTGTTGAACACTCACCACTTGCCCACTAGTTTACCCTAGCCCCTATCTAGTCCTATTTGAGGGAGCGCCTGGTGGGCACCACACAAGTCCACCACACACATTTAAAATGTATGCACCCTTAAGGTGCAAGTCCCTACTGACGAGACCAAGCAACTGGCTGTCGTGAAGCCGTCACGCCACCACTTGAGCAACGGCGTCAGCGCCGATGTCCCTCCAGCATCAGTCACCTGCGTCAGTGTAGTGGGTGTGCAACGAGGCCAGAGGTCATAACGTGTCTGTGGTACATAAACCATACACACACATGATTGAAAGTCAAAAGCATGAGGGTGAGAAGATGTGTACAAGCTTCCTAGCGACCCAACTGCTCACTAAGAGTTGATGACAACAGTCACAGGTCGTGCACACAACGACAGGGGTCTGACTAGGAGACACAAGTTTTAGTGGCATAATACTTCAATAGCATTTGCAAAGAGAAATGACAAATGAAAGGTCCATGGCATGAGTACCTACTGTGGCGCACGGCAGGTGTCGCACGCGGTAGCACAATGTCTGTCCTAAAATCAGCCCTAAACCGCTCTTTTGGTCATAACTCAGCATAGACATGTCGGAATGCTACGTCGTCTCAACCTAGATTTGCACAATCACAAGTTGGACATTACGACTAGTCATATGCATGTAGCTGGCATTAAACAGTGGACACACAATGCAAAAGCATGTAAATCGAGCCCACGATCGGTCCACCGATAAACTCCTACCTGCTACAGGAAAACTACAGGAGGTCCCTCGCAATGTCCAGAGCTCTGGGACGGTCTTCGGTCAGCTCCAAGCTGGTAGTCCCGCACCAGATGATGCACCGGTACCACCTGGGTGCGCATCAAGGATTTTCACGGGCATGCACACAAGCGAGAGGTCACAGTAAACCGTACAGGTCGACAGGAATGTCACAAATCACAACTCCCCCATAACCAGATGTAACGCATGTCTATACACCTGGAACACTGAAACAAGTACAAGAACGAGTGGGAAAACAGTCGTGACACAGACATAGACACACCCCACTGTTGGTTATGGTTGTAATACACTCAAGTGCCCTCTTTTCTCCATGCACACACACACCACCACACCACTACAAGTGATTAATCTCGAATGAGGCTCTCTGGTGCAAACTGTGACGCAGCATGGGGCGCACAGTCGTGGTGACACCATCAAGTTGTCAAATGATGGACACAGCATTAACATTACCCTCACGACAAGCCTTGGCTTGGTGATGATTCTACATGTTAAAATGGTCTGTGCTTGTGATGTAACTGGATACCTACACACATGCATGCTTTTGGCGTAGTGTACCGGGTTGCTGATCCCTTGGGACTACACGTCCGGCTTACACCGGCGTGTGAGAAACCACCTGAAGCTCGTGCGCTCCAGGGCCGGGTTCGATCCGTGGGTGGCGTCCGGGCCCCACGTCGAGTGGTTTGCGTGGGTGGCCCAGTCAATCGGCACTTGCTTCTTACGTGATCCATGGTTTCTCATCACTTGTTGCTTGCTTGCTTGCTTAGCAATCAAGGTTACCTACTAGTATCAGAGCAGGAGGGCGTCTTCCTCCTTGCGACAGTCCTGAGACCTCGTGAAACCTCATCGGGCCACTTCTATGTGGCGGGTGATCCTGTGCAGGCCACACACACTCGACTGTGATAGATAGAATCGGCATCAGCAACTGCTGCCACTACAGCTACTCATATTGCACCCGTGGCTCACGGTTTGCTTCACTCTCGTGCACGGGGCATGCACATCTCCGTAGTCATCCCCGCACACCTCGTTGAGCTTCAACTGCTGCATGCACTTCGTTGCTGTCCCGTGGCAGGATTGACTTTCGCTCCATTCTCTCATAAAGTTGTGCGTGCACGTTCTTCGTAGTGGCACACGCCGCAACCGCACTCTACGAGGTGCGGTCGTTTCATCCATCATTACCTCTATGACATCATCCTCCCGCTGCCGTACGCCTCTCCTCCGCCATGCTTCAACTTCCTCTTGCACGACAAACCCACATGACTGTCTCTCAACAGTCACGTGGATGCCTCCTTCACTACATCACTTGTCGTACCTGCAATTTGCGTGGTGTCTCGGCCTCGTGCACACGCTTACCCTGTGCACTGGAACCTCTCCGCCTCTGTTCCCCTACTGGTGGCTTGACTCCACGCACTGCCTTTGCACAAGCCAACACATCTACAACAGCAACATGAACCGGAACAACTGAAGCTTGTCTCCGTGCACTCCTCAGCACCTCAGGCTACCTCCCAGGCAGCAAAGTATTCAGCACACTGGCGTCTCCGCCCGTAACCAAGCCTATCCCCACGTGGCCCACTGCCCCGCAGGAGCGAGCGCGCATTGACAGAGAGCTTGCATACTACGAGGAGCGGGCGGAGAGGGAGGTGTGGTCGAGGGATCACTACAGTAGCCCGGGCTACCATCTCGGTGAGGACTACGACCCAGCCGATTACTACGAGTGGGCAGACAAAAAGGAGTGCGCAGTTCACTGTCAGTCAGCCGCCGACGACTCTCCAACGGCGTAGAACGAACCAGCTTTGGCGCCACCTCGTGATCACCGACCTCTTCACTCACCGTTAAGCCCACCTGTTGCCCATAGAGCCCGTCAGCGATGTTGTCGAGCTGCTCCTTGTGATGCAGCGCCATCCTCTGTAGCAACAGCATCAAGAGCGCCTGCTTCACCTTGTGCAGCATCTCCGGCTGCATCAGCTGCAGATTCAACGTCTTCTCCAACCCCTGATATTCAGACTACCCTGGAGGTCGGACGTATCCAGTGCTGCTGTTGCATCTTCTTTTGCAGCCACTACACGTGCTGCATGTGCACCAGCCAGCACTACCGCTGGCAAAGCCATTGAAACCTACACTATGACTATAGTTGTCCAGGGACATTTGGCGGCCACTACTGTCAACGTAATGACTCGGATTGCTACTGTAGTAGACGCAGTCGTATCAGTGGCAACTGCAGCAGCCACCACAGCGCTCTCCAGTGTCGTTGAGTCTATCCACACCTCCACAATAGAGGCATCATCCTTGCCCTCCTCTTCATCTTCAGCTATACGCCACATTCAACTGTTGATCACGACCACTACAACCACCTCCTGCCTATCAGCAGCACTATTGACAAGAGTAGCTTGTCTCATCATCTCCGCATCAGCTACTATTGCAGTTTTTGTCTCCTCAGCTGTAGCGGCTCTCCCACCGTTTTTCTCAGTAGGCCACCGTGCCTGGTGAGCTTGGTCTCTCTTGGTCTCTCTCTCAACCTGCCATTTTTGCATTGGCGTGTTTGTGCGTCCAGGTTGTTGCCTTGCAACGAACTTTCGCCGCACTTACCACACATTTCCCATGCCCACTGGGGCAAGGGAAACTCTACCAAAATGTTTCTGACACAGTCACACCACTAGCTATAAACCAATTGAAGATGACCAACACACAGCCTTGCAAGCTGAAATGTAGCGTGAGCACAATGTGTTGTAGGCAGCACATACTGCTCAACGTGCCGCTGAGGAAAAGCTTCGGGCTGAGCAAGCTGACCAAGAAACCTTCGCGGATCACATTGCTGACTTCGTCATTAACCGTCTCCAACCCACACTACGTAGCGTTGTCTGCCAGCATTGCTGCAGCATTCTCCACCTCACCCTCTTCTGCATCTGCTGCCACTGGCTCGTCTTCCTTTGACCCTCTTGCAGTCATCGCCGTCGCTGGTGTAGTTGTAGCAAAAGCTCTTGTCCCATCAGTGCAGCGCAAGCCTAACTTTGACTCCAATCCACCTGACTTCATCTCCAACCTCACATTCAACTCTTGGGAGGTTCGGTTGGGTCTATGGGCAGAAGGGGAGCAGCTCTGAGAATACTACCATAAACCCAATCCCTCTGCTGCTCCACCCTTTGTGCCAGTCAAGTCTGATTCTGCACGTGCTGCCCATGCCCTCATTTTTGTCGGACCCGACGCGAATGACTGCACCGGTGCAGGTTCATGATGTCCAACTACTGGCTCTCATGGTGCTTCACGCAACTACTCCCGAGGTGTCCATGGCATTTACCTCCTTCGTACATAGTGTGTCCCCGGAATTACACATCTCCCCCTTCAGCGGGTTGATGCAAATGACACAATGCCAACCAGTTTTACCATTATAGGGTATTCTAGATGACCCATTCCAATCAAAGATTTCCTTGTAACTCAACACAGTTGTGTCGGGAGACTTAGAAGCTTACCCTATCATGTGAGACACTAGCATTGTAGAAGACACAAGTTCTAGTTTAGTTGGTAGTGTGTAGCCTTCTTGTGTCATTAGTTTTAGGTTCAAGTCTTGTCCATCTTTTAGTCGTGCGTAAGACCTAGAACCTCGCTGGTCTACTTAAACCCAAGGATCACATGGTGGTTATCCACCTAGTGCACTTTGCAGTCTCTCCCTCAACACACATAGGTGGTGGGAGAGCTCATTGTTAGCCCTCTCTTTGTAACCTTATCAGTTGAGGAGGCCCGTGCCTCTCCAAGGAAGGAGGCATGTGTCTCTTTTTTTCTCTCTTTCTCATCAAGCAAGGAGTGTGTCTCCCCCTTGTCTTTTCTCATGGACCAGCTACACATGTCGTCTTTCAACAGGAGGAGGGGGAGAGGAAGGAAGAGGGGGAGGAAGAGGGGGAGGGGTTGGAGGGGGAGGTG